>CAEMYA010002158.1:3479259-3528884 GCA_903131615.1 Diplodus sargus
ACACACACACACACATACAAATTATTGAATGTTGTAAAAATCTGTCAAAACAGTGCAGTTTTATTAACTGTCACATCAGTAAAACATGTTGAAAGAGAGAAAGAGTTTTGGGTCAGTGTCATAATATCATCACAACGATGAACCTCAGCATTTTATATCTGTGCTACCAAATCATCCCACTAAGTTGCTCCCTCTCCAAAGCTTGACTCAGCAGCAGCAGCAGCCCCAAAGACTTCAGGAGGAGGCTGAAGTTTAAAATAAACACAACCTGGCATCAGCAGGCTACAATTTCTACCAGCACTTAGTTGTATGCTGCCAAGTTATCACAAAAGTTTGGGCCAATTTAGAGCAGGAGTTTTTTCCTTTTTACTTTCCAGACTGTCACACAGCTCTGCCTCAACACCCGAAGATAAATGTACTGAGGTCGGACGGACTGACCTGTGTGTTTGTGTTTCAGGGGAGCTTTCTCTGAGGTGGTCCTGGCCGAGGAGAAGAGGACCCAGAAGTTGGTGGCTATCAAGTGTATCCCCAAGAAGGCATTAGAGGGAAAGGAAAACAGCATTGAGAATGAGATCGCAGTCCTACACAAGTAAGTAGACCTCTATGATTTGAGAAATTAACATTTAGTACAATAACTGTACTGTGCACAAAAACCCTTTGAATGCTTGTGTTACTACTGCCTGTATCTGAAATACTAGCCACAAGGTTTAAGATGCTTAATTTTTCATCATTGTATCTCCATTACTGCATCATGTAAGTTGTATCACATTACTGGATATCATATAGATGTCATGTATGGTGTATGCTGTAGTAATATGATCAGCTACGGTTGATTATATTTAGACTTGGATCCATATATTCATTAAAGAAGGAACACTTTCCCAATAGGATAGTTAAATGGCCAGTTCATCCAAAATAGTGGAAAGAAAATATATTCTATCAGCAGGTAGGCATCCAGTTAGTGTTGCTTTTATTAGCCCAGGTGCAATTCATAATCTGATGTATTTCTGGTCAATCTGGATAAAGGGTTACATTAGATTGGAAATATTCACCAACCCCTAAACTTAAGCAAACAGAACAGTAAAAACAATATATACATCAGTGAATTTATATTAGTATACAATTGAATTATATCTTGAAGATCACAGTGTTATACATACTGATCTGTAACCTGGCCTAAACAAAATACAATACTAGAAGCGGTTCTGCCTGTAATATGGAGTCAAGACACACACATACACATTTTATCATGTAAAGACAAAGGTAAGAGACAATAAGACTGGCTGTAATAGTGGAGCGCTTCAAACATACTTCTCTTTAGATGTGGGGAATTACAGGCCATGGTGAAAATGGCTGATCTACATTGGGTCCCAAGTTATTTTTAGAGCTCTTGTTGCCTGGGTTACAGGAGACACAACTCCAGCCAATATACAGCTATGATCCCTCCTGAGGTGAGGATGGTGGAATGAGAGTGGTGGGGTGATAGATAGCTGATGGGTTACAAATTTGACAAAAAGGGTAAACTGATTAAACTTGGCCTGAAAATCATGATTCGCTTGCTCTGTCTGAAGTTTGTGTAGAGTCATGTGAAGGTGTCGTTACTCATTTTGACTCGTCATCCTCAACTCCTCCTCGGTACACAGAGTACGGGGAAGGGGTCTGACACACTCATACAAAAAGGTAAACTACACATTACCAGCTGAACTAAACAGTATTTTTTTTATATTAACAATACAAAGAATGTATTCATGTAATGGGAAATGGGTGACTCATAGTGATGAACCCACGGGGACTCTGCAGCTCCCTTCAGCTCTGCAGTCTGTCAGATCACTGTTGGTTTTACAGTTTATAAGGATATTGTTTAGATTCAGTCTCAGCGCTCTTTCCCCGCCTCATTGCTGGCAACATTTAGGAGTTAAACAGATATAATCTGCTGAGCTGAATGGGTGTAACTTTTAGCAGAAATAGGGCAATATCTCAACATTTGATGTGCCTTTTATTCACGTTGTGGAGGTCGTCCTCGTTTCCTCCCTTCCTTGAATTATTCAACTGAGATGAAGAAGTAATCACAGCCAGGTGTTTGAGCACAACAGCAGAGCAAACAGACACCCTTTTTACATGTAAAGGATCTTCAAACGCTGGTAAACCTGCTAAAAATAGCCAACTGACTCCTTTTCTGTTGCCAAAAGCTGAATTTGCGCTGCTGTTTTTTTCTGATGTGTCACATTTGTCCCAAACATGATAGAAAAACAAGAAACAAGGAGTAAGATATCTTACTTCTTTCTCATCGCTGTCCAGAGTTGCCCATGGACGGCACCGATCAGGTGCTGACGTGGAGGCCAGTGACAATGTGACAGTGTTTACTTTTCTATACCTTATGCTTCAGTCTCTCTTTTGAACCTAACAGCAACCGAATGATGCTTGAGCGCTGCTTGAATGAGGACAGAATTTCCTTAACTTCAACGCATATAATAGCATAACAGCAGAAAAGGTTGGAGCATTGTGTGCGTCATGTTTCCATCAGAACCGATTGGAAACTGCAACCTTGTGACTTCTGCCAGTTGTATTCATTTCAGCTAAAGACAACAGCCAGATGTTAATCGTGTTAGTGGGTTTTGTCTAGTGTGAGAGGTGTCAGAAGTATTAATGACACACATTTGACAGTTGTTATTCCTGATCCTGCCACTCCCATCTGCCCTCCAATCACCTCGTTCCCCCTCACCTGAGCCTCCCTGCTTATCTCTGCACACCTGCATCTCATTACCCTCATCAGTCACTCATTCACACACCGGCCCGGATTCTTTGTTTCTCCGCCAGTTCGTGGTTGTTGCTTTGTTGGCTTCTTGTTTTGTGCTTTTGTTTTTTTAACATCTATTGTTTGCACATTTAGCTGGACCTGTTACCTGCCAGTGTCTGGCTTTGAGTTATTGCATCATTGAATCACTGAAATCATTTGGGTCCAATTCTTTATTTCCTGAGTGTGACAGATGTACTATGAAACTCACTGCCTACCGTTTTTTTTTTAAAATCTCTTCCCACATAAAAGGGTCTTGTTTTTAACCACAGGAGTAAGTCATGCTGAAATTACTTTGTATTTGCTTCTTCCTGTGATGCCAGAGCCAACCTGTCATTTTCACTTTTCTTTAATGACTCACTGTAAATGTATTATTGATTATTTAATGTTTCCAACCTAAGTAAATGACTTATAACAGATAATTTATTAACAATTAACATTAACAACATTAAAAACTAATGGTAGTTTGATGTACCACTAATGTAGCCATGATATCACATTGTGTAGCTGGCTGTTTCTTCTCCTCCATTTCATCCAGACCAAATATTTACCCCAAATGCAGACGTGCAAATACAGTGACTAATCACACTCTGCTAAGTTACTTGTCACCATGCCAATCAGAGGAGTTGCTGTGAAGTTGCTGTGAAGGCTCTGAAAATCAGAGAAGACTTATTAACATGTCTGTAACATCCCTGAAACATGTGTTTGAGCCAGCAGTGTCACGTGGCTCTGTCATTAATGCTGAACTCCAAATAGAGGACTAAAAGTTATGGGACACATGGCTTTCTTTCCTTAATACTCAAATCTTCAACCTGTATTATGTATGACTGCATTTATAAGCATGTAAGTAATTAAGTTGCCAGGTTCACAGCTCTAATATGGATAACAGTGGTGGTTTAGGAGAAATCTGATTGTCTTCTCTATAATGAATGAAATGCTCTTGACACTCAAGAAGAAATACAAGAAACATTCCACAGAAACGGGAGACAACATTCATCCCACCACAGGAACTTTTAAGTTCCCACAGATATTGTAAGAAGCATCCATTCATTCATGGCCAGCCCACTCATTGCTCTGGAGAAAATAGACAAATTATATCAAAACTGTGAGAAGAACAAATGAAGCACAAAAGCTAGGAGTTATGCCATAAGGACATGAAGCTGTTGTTTCCACTCACAGCTGTTAAAACGTCAGTGAAGGCATTTATCCAACAAAAGTTTCCTCAAAAAAATCAATCAACTTTCTAATTATTTGTTGAGAAACTCTAAGTTTCAGTAGGTTTGTCACTTTCACCCTAATGTTAGATGTAGCGGTTACTGGCTGCAGCTCTATTTTCTAATTTGCTGACTTCTGTGTTCTGATGCCCTGTGAGACCATATTTGTACTGACAGAGGTCAGCAGATGACTCACCAGCCTTCAGTATACATTTCAGCTCTCTGACAATCACCCTGACCAGTGTCGACCTTTTGGGTCATCACCCACACAAACAGAAAACACACCTGCACAGAAATCCAAGTTAAAGTCCCCACCGTAACTGCATGTATCTGACCTTCTCTTACGGTGTGAGAAAGTGCACGCTCGAGCTCACACGGATTCACACGTGTGTGCTCACTGAGCAGGTTTAATCCATCATTCATCCTTCACTGGGTCCATTTCTCCTTCCTCACTGAGCTAAGCAGATGAATGAAGATGTCCAAGCACCGTTACAATCTGGATCAGAGTCACCGCTGTAATCCAGAATGAGCTCAGGCTGACGCGTACACAGATACATCGGCTACACGGCTCAGACACATGGCTTTGTGTTGTCTTTGTCTTCCTACCTTCAAGTCAACTCAATAACCCTGAAACAGACAGTAATTGTCCAGGAACTAATTACTTATATGAGGAGAATACACAAACACAAGCAGTCAGAGGCTCCCAGTGAAGCTTTAACCCGTTAGTAGCGTGATGGAGCAATATGTTCATGAGCATTTGCATATTGTTCTATGTGTGTTGCACATGCAAACAAGGCCAGCATGCAGGGCACCAGATGCATGATTCACATCCTGTCGTTGGTTAAACGCTATTTCACTGATTCACAGTTGGTGATGGTAACGTGCCAACAAACACAGTGAAGAAAAAGAATGCTGCTTAACATAGATGTAAACGATGCATGATTTTAAATACTCTAAAAATCAGCTTTGTAAATACTTCATGAGGAAACACAGTTAGCATGTGATCGCAAGGATACACACTGTTTTGGTGGGAGACACTGAGTGTAAACTGCAGAGCCCCTTTAATGTGAGAGTATGTACACCCTATGGTTTAACATGTTTCTTGAATAATCCAATCATAAGTTCACAGCTCATTTTACTGAGCTATATTTGTAATATGAGAGAAAGTCTCCAAACGAGCTGCCATGTCGGGCTGGTTTGAAATCCCACAGCATACGACCCACCAAACAAAAACTGTTGTAAAGTTTACAACCCAACCAACATTTATCACGGCGGGAGGTGAAACAACCATTAAATGTTCAAATTGTTTAAAAGTATAAGATGGGTTTATGGCAACATCACATTCCCACATACAGTTTGGTGCAAACAGACACTTAAGTCGCCCTAGTTTACAATACGTAGGTTCCTCTTGTTAAAAGCACAATTCAGGAAGTGCTTCAACTGAAATGCAAATAAGACGCTCGTAATGCACCACAGTCATGCTAAGTAAGTAGATATCACTTAATAGTAAAGAGACAGAAATTGTATGTCTTTGTGACATTTTGACATACACCCAGTTTTCACTTCACGAGGTGTGCCTTTGTGCCGGATTGCATTCGGTTGTACAGGTGTACATAATAAAGCGCAATATGAATCTAGATGTCGTGAGTCAGCTTCTCACCCCTGTCACTACACCCACGGGTCTCAAGGGGCAGCAGAGTTCAGCCAGTTAAGGCAGCTATGTGCCACCACACAGTGTAGCCTCGTCTCCAGTCTGGATGAAGCTCTGTGGAGGGGACGTACACTGACTGTCCCAACTCGGCCTGTTAGGAAACATTGAAAGAAATACTTCTGACATCCAGGGAAGTCTTGTGAAAGACTACTTGCTAAATAAAAATGTCTAGTGTAATTATTATTATTAATCTCTTGCTTTATTCTTGTCCTCTTCTTCCTCACAGGATTAAACATGCCAACATTGTGTCTCTGGAAGAGATCTTTGAAAGTAAATCACACCTCTACCTTGTCATGCAACTGTGAGTATTCACATGTGTGGGTTTGTGTGACTTGTTTTTTACGTGCAATGTGTGTTTCAAGCTCCCTACTTGTGCTGTCTCCCACACACTGGATGTCACATGCCATTAATTGCACTCCGTAACACACTAGCATGTGCATAACTGCACGCAGGCACGCACGCCGGCAAACACAGTCCTCTGCCCACTCGTGAACACCAGTGGGGAGTTCGCCCTCACACCTGCAGCCTGTCAGCCTCCCACCCACCTCGACTACGGAAATGTCAGAGTGAGAGAGAGAGAGAGAGCGAAAGAAAATCAAGATCAGGAGCGCTATTAACTGGCTCCAGAAAATATAAATTATTTATGTATTTATCACAGTCAGCGGCAAATCAGAGAGATAAAAGACAGTGGCAGAGAGGGAGGGGTGCATTTAGATGAAGGGACGGACTAATATGTCTCATTCCACTGCAATGCATTTGTGTCCCCTCATAAATTGATTGTGGTAGTCCTTGCAAAATGTCTTATATTCCCTCTGATTCATGACTCCTAGATGTAACGTCCAGTGCTTCACCACAGTAATGGATCCACGTATTCAATCTTTATCTTTAATTTGACCCAGCTACGTCAAGGAAAAGTTGCAAGGAGTTGTAAAAGTGGTAATATATCGTGAGGGAACTGAAAGTATTGGCCGGCAAGGTGACACAACGGTTGTCCAGCTGAGTTATCACAGAGGTCAACTCTCCTTTTTAAACTCCTGAACAATCCGTGTCTTTCTTCTAAATCTTTCCAGCTTCCCTTCCAAAGTTGCGTGTGTGTTAGTGCACGTATTAATATTGTAAGCGCAAGCAACCTGCAGCATATTTTCCGCAGACAAAGTCTCCATCTAGTGGTTTCTAAGTCTAATAACAGTCACATCAGACAGTATGACTCCCACAATGACATGCTTTGTGTTTCTTTCTTCATGTATGTGTTTGTAAGAGACATATATCATGTAGACTATTGCAGTTATCAAAGTTATTTACAACAAACAAAACAAATAAACAAGTTTGCTTCTTGTTCAGATTAATGGGGAAGTAAAAAAGTCCCCATTAAATCTTTCCCTCCTGCCTTTTCTTTCTCAATCTCTGGCAGTTTGTCTGTTGTTAGCAAATACTTTCTAAACAAATTGTTAACACTATTCCCTTTTGTACTATTTCTCTGTTGCAACCATCAACATATAAAATTGTCTCAGCAATCAGCTGACTTTATTATTTCTGCAATTTTCCGCCCAAGCTTCACGTCACTTTTATGTTGGGTTGCAACTAACAGAATATTTTCAGGATTATCATTTAGTCTGTAACATGTAAAAAAAAAAAGTGCTCATCACAATTGCCTAGCGCTCAAAGTGATATCTTAAAATTGTTTCTTTTGTCCAACTAATAAACCCAAAGACTCTTCATTTACTATCATTATTGACAAAGAAAAGCAGCAAATCCTTACATTAAGGAAGCTTTGCTTGAAAAATGTGTTTATGTGCATCTTTCATGAATTATTATTTTCTTTGCAGGGTATCCGGTGGGGAACTCTTCGATCGTATCATAGAGAAGGGCTTCTACACAGAGAAGGACGCCAGTAAACTCATTCAGCAGATTCTGGACGCCGTCAAATACCTCCACGACATGGGCATTGTGCACCGTGACCTCAAGGTCAGTTCGGGGTCAGAGTCTGATGGTTAACGCTGCGTCATCCATTTACTGACTCACAAATACAAACCAAGTGAAAATGTTTTGAAAGTATCTGTAACTTCCCATTGTAGTGGCTTTGCTGTTAGCACATGTGGTGATGGAGGTGCACGATGCTATTTAACTAACTTTTCTGTTCTTGGCTCTGTCTCTCCCCACTGCAGCCGGAGAATCTGCTCTACTACAGCATGGATGAAGACTCCAAGATCATGATCAGTGACTTTGGGCTGTCTAAAATTGAGGGCTCCGGTAGCGTGATGTCAACGGCGTGTGGAACACCGGGATATGTTGGTAAGGACGCCAGATACTGTCAACAGCTAATCTTTGGCTCACAATGATATATAAGTGATGAGTAATTTGAGCCCATTTTAGACAAAGAAAGTTTGCCTGAAGTGCTTTCCTATAAAATGTGCAACTTTTTTTAGTTAGCATAATAATAGTGCTGAATATGTGTCAAGCTTCAATATCTATCTTTCCTTAGACACTTGTATTACCTTGTTTTGTTCTTTCAGCCCCTGAAGTGTTGGCTCAGAAACCCTACAGTAAAGCCGTGGACTGCTGGTCTATTGGCGTAATAGCCTACATTCTGTAAGTACACCTTCTAAGACATGGAAATAACCAAACACAGGAGGGATGCATTTATTTCCACACAGATTTAGTCATTGTTATTTAAAACTCCTAGCATGCAACTCCTAGTTGAAAAGCTCCTGCACATCTCGGATCAGTAATGACGTATGTGCTGTCCTGTGTTTCTCAGGTTGTGTGGTTACCCTCCGTTCTATGACGAGAATGACGCCAAACTGTTTGAACAGATCCTGAAGGCAGAATATGAGTTTGATTCTCCTTACTGGGACGATATCTCTGATTCAGGTACAACAAGCTGTTTTTCTCCAGTCCTCTCAGCATGACATTGATGTAGCTATAACAGAGAGTCAGAGCCAATCTAGAGGAAAAATAATGGTTAAAGCTTTGAAATTGTACTGAAACGATTCCAATGGATCAGACGAATTGGAACCAGTTTTCAACGGTTCTGGTACATGTAACAATCAAGTTTTCCTCTTTGCTTATCTGATCTTACAAACTCCCAACCTGAAGTATTCAGCCGGGGCTTGTTAGCATCCACTCACACACCTGACACTTCTCACCTTTAGCAAGTCCTGAATACAACAGAGACACTTTTAAAGCAACAATTTGTTTCCAGAGCCAGTAAAGCTCTTTCTTATACAGAGAAAGTGATGTCTGGATTTTCTAAGCCACTAAATAATTTTTCCGATCCCTACCTTCCACATTGCAGCTGTTGAGCCCACAAGCCAAAACAATGATCCCATGTTGATGTTCTTCCCAGTCCTGGCTCTTGGATTGGGTCTCTACTCCACTGTTTTTCTGCTCTCAATCTCTCCAACGTTTAGAGCAAATGATACAACTGATGCAGCAGCCAATTCTCTGTCATGCAGGAATTACCTAGAGATTAGTTTTCTCTTGTTTACAGCAGTTAGATGCTGACGCATACATTAAAGTGTATCCAATTTTTAACTGTTACACATTCATCAATAAATTAAGTGTATCAATATTACTTTTCTCACCTTTCTTTTTCATTAGCTAAAGACTTCATAGTCCACCTGATGGAGAAAGACCCCCACGTACGTTACACCTGTGATCAGGCTCTGCAGCACCCCTGGTACTGGTCCCATTCTCCTCTTTCGTGATGCACTACACTTTTGTTGTCTGATGATACTTATTCAGCACAAAAGCATTATGAAGCTTATGAAATTCTTATTAATACTGTGACTACACGTGACACACACTAATGTCTCCTCTCCCGTCTGTGTGCCAGGATTGCTGGGGATACCGCTCTGGACAAGAACATCCACGAGTCTGTCAGTGCTCAGATCAAGAAGAATTTTGCTAAGAGCAAGTGGAAGGTATGTAAGATTTCCAGTTTATCTTGGATGCACTTTGATTTTCTTATATGCATGATTTATGTGTATTTCCCATTTGGTGCACATGGAGAGAATAAAGAGTAGCTTCATTAAAAGTCTGGATTGGTTTGAACCTCGGGACTCATTCCAGTACAGACGTTTTTAATTTTAACTTTTGGGAATGGATGTTGAATTGTAAGAAGCATTAAAGACTTGGGGACGGCCACAAATCTGCCAGTGATTGTCAACCTGGGTGACCCCCTCGAGGGTTGTCAGATAAATCCATGGGGTCACAAAATGATGTGAAATTGTGCAACACTAAATTCTAAAGCTTTTCTTTTATCTTTGCTCTTTTCTTTCGCCAAATACTGTACAATTGAATTCTTTGAGGGCCTAAAACAAAACAAGTCTTATAATGAACTGCTCTCAACTCACAGAGATGCAGGGGTGGCTGCATATTATGCAAAACATGTCTGGAACGGCTGTACTGGGCTGCTCTCCGAGTCTCTGTCAGCTTTGGTTTCACGTGATTGAGATTCTTGAAGTTTTTTGGGCTGTATTGAATTTGTTTCTTTTCCTCTGCAGCAAGCGTTCAACGCCACAGCAGTGGTTCGTCACATGAGGCGTCTCCAGCTGGGCACCAGTAGCGAGGGACCCAGCCCCACCCTGCCCAGTCCGTGCCAAACTCACCTGGAAGATGGAGGTATACACACACACACACACACACACACACACACAGTTACTGAGGTAGATAATATGTGTGGATTGCAGCTGTTATTAAGTACTGATAGTATATCCGTTTGGTCCCCCAGAGGCGTGTTGTGAGGGAGGGTGCTCCCAGAACGTCCAAGGCGGAGCTGACCCTCTGTCCAACTGCACCTACCGCTGCCACCCAACCAGCAGGGTGTGATCCCCGCACCTGCTCCACTTAACCTGTCTAACCAATCCCAGCGACTTTCCAATTTTAACCCCCTCGGTGGAACCAGAGGCACCATCTCCCCCTTATCTGGTTAGGAATACAGCGTCATTCCAACCTCTCGCCTGCAGGGGGAGCAAGCCCGGTCCGCCTGAGAAGAAAGACATAAAATGTGATGAAAGGAGGAGGAGGAGGAGGAAGAGGAGGAGGAGGAGGAGGGAGACTTCATGATAATGATGATGCACCAGAGAGGATCACTTTTACAGACGGGGCTGGTAGTTTGGGAGTTGAAATGGGGCGAGGAGACAAAGGAAGGAGGGGAAGATAAGCTCCTCCACCAGCATGTCAGGGGGATTGTTTTTGCCGAAGCAGGACAGAGCTTGTTGGACACTGTTTTTACTCATGAATCAACCTGTCTCTCTGTTTGTTTTGTATAATTTTTGTGTTGTCTTTTTAACCTCCTACTGCTTAAATTCCAAAACAATATCTGCATGACCAGGAGAGAGTGTCCCCCATGCATGTTTTCTTATATAAATATACCCTGTTGCAGAGAGGCAGTATGATGCAAATGGTGGAGTGCTGTGTGCAAAGTTTGTGCAGGGGGAGAGGCATAGAGCACTTCGATATGTTGCCGTATTTAAAATGAAATTGAGTCAAATCTTGTAATTTTACAGATCTGCATTCTGTCTTTAAAGCTTGTAGACAATCAGTAACAGAATAGTTTATGCAATGAAAAAACTCAAATCTTTGTAGCCTTTCCTGTGGCGATATAGTGTTTCCATGCCGTGGTTTAGAGGTAAAAATGCTTCTCCCATCTCTCTTTTTAACCCCAAACCTCTTTAGCCACTCGAGCACAGGGATATATCTTTCTCTAAGGTGCCTTCAGGATTTACAGTATGATGGGTTTATTATCGGGTAGCTTCTGAAAGGATTTGTCTGCTCGTGCAGCACAGACTTTTTCTTCTAACTTCATATTTTGTACGTATAACATTTTTAGCTTTAAAATGCAGGTTAATGCTTTCCGGTAAAGTTATGTACTGTAATCTAAGAGGGGAGGCACACAGTGTTGATTATGATAATGTCATTTTTTATTCACTGAATCTGCTCTAAATGGAAGTAACAAATATAACGATATGAAATGAATAAACCCACCTCCACCAGGAGCCTCATTTATTTAAAAGAAATCCTTCTAATAAAAGTTTTGTTTTTCAGACGTGTTTTTTAGCTCCCTCTGTGACACACATTAAAGAATTGTGTTCATGTATTTCAATACAAATCCTACAGTGCATTTTGCTCAAAAAACGTGGATTTCCAAACATGAAAACTGATTGATCAGTGTGCTTAGCCGTCCCCAACACTAGGCTGACTCAGTAGGATTAAGTAGGTTCTTTGAAAGCAAAAAAAACCCCCAAAAAAACAAAGAAAACTGCAACCAAATTGTGATATGCATCCGTCACCATGTACTGTAATCGTACTGTCATTACAATCCTTTTTGCTTCTTACATTCTTCTACAGGCTCATTTCCTCCACGTGCAGCCTGATCAGAAACCTGGATTAAAGAATGTGAATATGCATCAGATTGACTCTCTTCATCTTTACTGTGCATCCATCTGTGCTTTTTATGTTCGTGTGTGCATGAAGAGTTTGCGCTTTGCGGCCATTTTTCATTGATCCCACTCTTTTTTTAAGGACATGCATTGACAAACACGTAGCTGAGTTGGATCTTTATTTGGATTTCTAAGAAACCTGTTCAAAGGGGACTATTCAGAGTGAAAGATGTAGAGGAGCTTAATGTGCGTGTGTCTGAACCCTCGGCCTGTTCCCGACGGTGCGACTGTCCTGGATGGCTCGCAGCGAAAGTGAAGCTGACATCTTCCATAGACATGAGCTTCATCCATCCATCCAGTTTCTTTGCGCACGCTTCGTTCTCTCTCTGATACAACAGTATAGACATTTGTTATTGATGTCATTTGGTTATGTTTGCATGATGTGGCTTAAAATGTGTGAATCCTACGACCAGCAGTGAATAGCGTGTAAACTACTTGTGATGATATGACAGTTGCCATGAGATGAGTGCCGGTAAAAGGAGAGATTTTGTCAGACGTTTTGCTCTTTAAAAAGTACAACAATTCTCTTGAAAAGTTTGTCTGATGAGTAAAGAGCAACAAAAATCTGTAATAGCGTCGCAGGCCAAAGCAAGTTCAACCTGCTGCTTCAAAAAGTCCTTTTGAGCTTTATTCTGCATTTCTATTGGGTAGTCGTTGTAGTTTATTTGGACAATAATGTAACTGGTGACTCCAAACTGTAAAGTAAAAAAAAAAAAAAAAAAAAGTGATTGTTTTTTCTTGGACTTTCAGTGTGAATTGTTTGTACATCACAAATTAACAGAGGAAGATCCTAACAAGCACGGGGCAGCCAATGCTTGTTGCTGTTGGCAGACTGACAAATCTCCTGAAAAGAGAAAACAAGTCTTCTAATTTGACGTATTGCCCCAGAGGCTGTCATTACACCCCTGCAGTCTCATTTAGCTCCTGTAATTTGCCTGCCGACGATGATGATGATGAATTTTTTAATATACAAACTTTTTTCCTCACACCCCAGCTGCTTCTTTTGGTCCAGCACGCCCAGTCCCGAAAGAGCTCAAATGAAAATGTTTCCCACAAACCCCCTACAAGAAAAACCGAGAGACATATCGTCGCAGGATAGTTTGTCATGAAGAACAAAACAGTTTGCTCGTGTTGTGTGGAGACGGAAAAATAAAAAATTTACATTCCAGTGCAATGAAACAAGCGCTGAAGTGCATAACGAAGTATCCCATTACCTCACCACTCAACCACCTTGGTAGGCAAATAGCAGGAGTGATATTAGAAGCACTGCAAGGGAAAAAAAAGCGATACAGAACTTATCCTCATGATTACCTAACTAGAGGGTGTTTAGATCAATTACAACAGCTTTTGCATTAAAAAAATAAAAAATTTTCAGCACATACATTTCATCGATAGATTTCACAGTGCACCAGCCTAAAGAAAAGAGAGCATCTCTCCTTTGATCGCTCACTGACCGCTTGTTGAGAACGACCGATGTTTGACAAGATCTGTTGTACAAATGTGTATGCGTACCATAAATATGTTGCCTTTTGAAGAAATGGTGTTTTGGGCTACAGTAACCTACCGTATACACAGATGCAAGGCATCGTGGGTTGTTGAAAAGTAAGTACTGCTCAGTGTGAAAAGCCAGTGACTTGTGCTTGGAACAGATTTGTCAGTGAAACATACAGTACATTAAAATCCCTGTCTATGCATTATCAATCTGTCTGAGTGTGTTTGTAACAGAAAAACTACATCTTTTATAATTTTGGTGTGTACATTCTGAAAAAGTACTTCTAGTGCGACAATGATTTGAAGACAATATATTGTTAGCCAAACAAATCGTGTCCTGTCGGCTTTCTCTAATTAATTAACTTTAAATTAATCTGACAAATTAGCTTGTAGTTTGTATTTGACTGTTTGCTTGGTTTCCATGTCTAATTACTGCATTCTGCGGTTTCGGCAGAGTAGTGGGCCAATCATGGCGAGGTTTTATTCTCACCCTTCGTCAGAAAACCTGCAGGCACAGTCATAATAGGAGTGATACTTTCCTCAATGATGAAATTCTGCTCTTAAAAAAAATTGTGATGTGGTTTGAGAGGTTTGTCGTGAATGTTAATTTCATAGTGTGCTACATGAGGCCTCTCTCGTCCTCTCCAAGGAATGCTGGGTAATTGAGGCTTGTGGTCTGGCCGCTGCAGCATTGCGCCCGAGGACACCAGCGAGCCGGGGCGAGAGCGGGAGTCTGGTGGTGAACCTCACTCAGGAGACAGTAGGCAGAGTAAAAATTACGCGGTCAAACCAGAAACAAGGGCCTGTTTCAAAATAATGGGAGAGAAATTGCATGGATCACAAGCTAAAGAGTGCTGAAAGATGCAGGCGGTGTTTAGATGTGGAAGAGTGGTGAAAACAAAGAGAAACTCGGCACCATTTAGAAGAGTTCAGCGAAATCAACGATGGCACCAGAAGACAGTGGGCCTGCGTTTTTTTTAAAATTAAAACACATGTCGCCTGCCTTACTGCCTGAGTTTAATTTCTCATACAAATTGAGAGTATTAAACACTGATGAAGATTGTGCTTACTCCACATCCTCCTCCCTGCGTGACTTTGGGGTGCTGTTGCCCATGCTTGCATGGAATGTGAAATCGAGACTTGATGCAGTGACGAGCCAGGAGTGAACCACACTGGTATGACTGACTCAACTTCATTGTTTGTATGTTGATTTATTAGAGCGGTGTCAGCAATTTGAAACCTTAAAGGAGCATTGAAAACAAAATGCTGATTTGGAGGTCTGCCAAAAATGTATCGGCGAGCCACATGGCTGCGCACGGATGCAAACAGGGTTACGGGCGTAACTTAAATCTTCTGGCTGGAGGAACCTCTCTGTCACTGGCAGAGATATAATGACTGTTGGGAGCCACTAATATAATCATTCATTTATATCTGCCATGCTAGCTCTGAGGCTGTAGCCTAGCTTCCTTAATCCAACTTTGAGCTAAATGCTAACTTCAGCCATGCTAATGTGCTCAAAGGGACAATAACATTGAGTCGACATTGGCATTTACCATCGTAAAGTACAGATTATTCTTGTTTACCATCTTATGCTGCGTTTCGGTCAAAGTCAGGGTCGGAATTTCCTCAAAGCATTCCAGTTGCACAGAGCCAAAGTTAACAAAATCTGTGGCTGACCATAACAACATGTCTCTTTAGCAAATATACACGCATTTGAAACCCTTAGCAGTGCAGCCTGCTCGCATTGTAAAGAAAATAGAGGAAGGTTCATCTGGCTTGTTAGCATGCTAACATTTGCTCATTAGCACTTGGTGCTTGCTGAGAATGCCATTAGTTTTGCAGGCATTCACTGTGGGAAAATGAAAATGAACTTTTGTACCGAATAGAATTCATCCAATATTGTTGAGATATTCGAGATAAAATCACTGTTGTCAACCTAATGGAAAAGTCGACAGAATACCATTGTCATCCCTGGAACTTTTTTGCAAACTGTTAGCACGGCTTAAAAGCCGAACACGCTGTTGCTCTCAGTGTGTTTGTGACTTTCACAGCTACCACATCTTTGTCACCTTCAAGGTCACCTGCTGTAACCTTCCATTAATTCGCCAATAATTATAGAGATACTTGTTTTCGATACTGCAGGTCACTGAAAATGACTTCATAATGACATGTTTTAGAGAAAAAAAACGTATTTTCAAATCCTTTTCTTCATAACCCTTCATTACTCAAGGATACCTATTTCACCTTATGTCAAAGTGTTGAGTTAAGGTTGAAATGAAATGTGTCGTGCAGAGTCAAAGAGCGAGCACACACACTGCCCTCCTGTCTGTCAGCAGGAATCTATTGTGCGTCTGTCTGTCAGTGCTCCTGGGAGTTTTATGTGCCCATTAGGTCCATGTTGTCCTTCAACATGTGTGCTTCAACAGGCACGGAGAGTGTTCATAAGTTGTTTGAGCTTTCACACTTTTTCTACATTCTACCAGTCAAATATTATTATCATTATTCAATTGTACACAGTAGAGTGTATTTACATGTCTTGGGGAGCACTACAGCATGTGTGAAAAATAAAAGCTTTTTGCAGCTCCATTGGAGGCCACTTGTAACTTAACTGCATCTAGTGATGTCGCTCACATTGCATTGTGGGTAATGTAGGCATTGGACGTATTATGGACAGTTTAAATACAAATAACCAAAATTAGTACAGCAGAATCAAAGATCAACGTTTTTTATTATACACACTCTTCTTCCTACCTGGTTACCCACAATGCAACTAAGCCACTGAGTGACATCACTGGAAGCAATTTATCAGATTACATCCAGCTTTCTCTGGAGCCACAAAAGGCTTCACACTGATTTTTTTCTCGTATGCAGTAACCCTCCTCAAGACCTTTAAGCGGGTGCCCCGCCATGTACGACTGTGCGCTTTTTTATTTTGCACCTCAAACATCCTGCCTTCTGCAGCACCGACTTTAAGTAACAATTTGCTGCATCTGTGATATGTCAACTATGTCTCCGAAAAATTGGCTTTCTAAAGTACAGCCACCACCTGCATTAGGTTCGCCTGCAACAATTTTTTTTCTTTTTATGAGCGGGTAATGGTACAGCCATACATGCATAGTTACACATACGGCTGCAAATTGCACAGTGCATTAAAACGTTTTGCATTGTTTACGGCGAAGAAATAAGGAAATTAGAATCTACATTTATAGTAAATTCAAGAAAAAGTGCTTCACAGTGTAAATGCCTAAACGGTTTACTTGACCTCCTATTTATAAATGATCTGACCTAAAACCCACTCAGCTTCTCCTGGCTGAACTTAACAGCAAATTTCACCAAAATCTCAGTAGAAATAGACAGTGGAAACATAACCTTCCTGGTGGAGGTAACAACAAATTCAATGACACGGCATGTCTAGTCAGATGTGCTGTTTATTGTTCATAAGACACACGGGGGAATATCCAAAAGTTAATCTCATCAAGCAGTCCGCTGCACAAAGTCCTATATTATGTTGGCTACAAGCGAAGAATAAGATGTTCTCGTGTTTTGATTATAACTAAAGACTAAAGGATCTCTCACACACACGCACACACACTGCAGCATGCAGCCTGGAAGCTTAAGTTGTGTGGACAGATTTAAAAAGGCTTTATGAGCAAAATACCAAATAAACACACACACATACCAGACACACACACTCTTTTCTTTCCTCTACACATAATCACTCGGAACTTTGTCTTCTATCTCAGAAGTGCATTTGTTTTGGATGCAGCGTCATCGGCTCAGAACATCTTGGCCAAGTGTTTTCTTTGGACCGAAACGCGGAAAAACAGACACAAATCATTAATGTAAAAAGGATTTTCCAGCTCCACTTCTCCTCGGTCCTGTGGCCTCACATTGTTTTAGGAGTAAAACCAGGTTGTTTGAGTTTGAGCAAGTCAAAGTCCCCGAGGTGCTGGAGTATGGCGGAGGGCGAGCGACCGAACTTACACGGTGAGATCACCCTCCTTTTCATGCCCTGGAGATGAGTGACGTGTCGTTTATGAACCAATCACTCACTGTGAATGACTCATCTCAGCAGATCTGAGTGGGAGAGATGAAGCAGTTCTCCGAGCCTAAATCTGACTGAGTTTCTTTCAAATCCAAAGAGATGTTCGGAAACCTCCGTCTGAAAAACATGGACTGAATCTTGGAGAATCACCACTGAGTACTTAAGCTCCTGAAGCCAAAGCACCGCAGTTTATGAAAAGCTGCAGACCCTCAAAGTCCTGCATGACTGTGCAAACCACAGTTGGTAATAATAAACAGGATGGAGAGTATCTGGCAACATGAAGAGAGCCACTAATTTTCCACTTTTGGGAAAATTCAGCCTACAATTACGGTCAAACATCGCCAGAAACTTGACATCCATGGTGCTCGCATTAGTAATACATCTGATACTGGCCGGAGTTCGGAGTTTCCCCCCCTGACTCTGTCTGTCAGGCAACACAGTCCCCGACCACGGCAGATGAAAAGAAAGCACATCGTCAGAAGAAAAACATGAAAAGAGCAGGATAGATGGAGAGGAAAACCATGAAAGAGTGTTGTTTCCACACCTTTGCACATTCAGAATGGGATCTGTCTGATTCTGTGAGGACAATGGATCAAAGCAGACATCAGACAGGATACAGAGTGGAATTCTGGGTCGTCTGAGGTCACACTGTCGGGTCACAGTCAGTGAGGATGCCGACAGAGAAACGTATGAAATGTGAATGACGTCCTAATAATCCAGCTTCATTCAGTCCCAGACGGCATTTACTGCGGCAGTATTTTTTTCAAATTTCGAGTCACATTTCTGCTGAATTTTACTCTGCTATAAAACTTTTAAATTGCTTCCTCTTAATGTCTTGGCCCCGAGACCCTTCATTCAAACTGGGAAGCTTGAAGATCTTTTTTTTTTTTTTTTTTTCAGTTTTACCACCAAACAAATCCTCATTAAAACCTTTTTGGGCAAACACCAAGGAAAAATTTGATTTACTGAAACCTCGTCCACCAGTGCATTACATGCTCACACACACTGCACATTTGCAGAGTACAGGAGTGGGCTTTTGGAAACTCTTCTCAGGCAGTAATTTCTGCCCAAATAACATGCTCAGGCTTATTATAAGGATAGGTCTGCACCAAAGTGCAAGGAACACTGGTGATCAAGATAGCTGCAAATGAAATTTGCTCTAACATGCCCAGTGACTCACACCAGATGTTTCATAAGAGAATACCAAAAGAGAATACCAACAATAATAACAATATCACGCTGAGTATTTATCTGTTTCAACCAAAAAATGCTGATTACTTAGTTATGGGTATTCTTTTCTGTGTTTATTCTACACATCAAAAGACCATAATGCACCTCTAACAATATTAGTTTTAGGCAAATCTCACAGTAGTGTAAAGCCGTGTGCATACAGTACATTAATGTGCATTATACTGCACCTGGTAGCATTTAGTGGTGTCCTCCGGTGGCTCAAAGACATGAAGGTCAGATTAACTGGTGACTCACAGGTGTGAACCCTGTGAAGACTGGCAACCTGTCCAGTGTGTATGCTGCCTGTCACGCAATCCACGCTGTGATTCCATGTATTTTGGGTTATTTCAGTGTGTTTTATTCCTCAAATACCCCTTAAACCCTGAATGTTCATTAATTATTAATGAACTCCAGGCACAATAGCAATTACTGGTAATGATCATTTGTGGATGACAATTTGCATTTTTACTGAAAAACTTCAAATAATTCAAATTATAATGATATCACATTTGTTGGGGTCTGTACCAAACAAACATGTTTTCGAACATCTGAAGACCAAGATTTGTAGGCCAGGGCATCTCTGCAGCACTGCAGTACTTCATTATAACTATGTTCATATATTTATCAAAAAAGGACAGCTTCTATTGCAGTTTCAATTACATTTCGATTACCTGTCCAGCCCTTAAGTCTCTAATTCCCTTTACGATACATTATTGTAATCCATTTTAAGGGAAAAGCGATGCAATTTCTCTGCCAGAATGTGGCTTGTTTTTTTCCCAACATTTACTTTTTTATGAGGCTGTCCCTAAAAGATCAAAGTAATTACATTTTCAGTACTTGTGAGTGGGGCTGCACACACCGATTGGTCGAATCAGTTGGCTTGCATAGCTAGCCAGCTTTGATACACTGGCTTATGTAGCTACATTCATACTGGCCACTGAACAGAACACAGATTTTACTCTCTATACGCGGTCAAACATTACTGGGTGGAGTCTGTTTAGACTTGTCTCGCCTCCGAAACCTCAACCCCTTTCAGTTTTGATATTCAGATCTGAAGCACCGACTTGCGACCACTCACATCTGAGATGCACACCACACCTCAGTGTTTCTCAGAATAGCAACCTCGACCACCAGCTACCCACAAAACTGGTGCATTTACCAACAACAGTCAACCCACAGCAGGATACTCTTCTCTCAGAACTATGCAAAACCGTCACATGCCGCCCAGAATGAAACGCAGAAAAGCCTCGACTCCAGAACAATCACTCAGACATGCCGTAAACATGCAGGCTGGAAAATACACCAACGTAAACCCAACATCCTTGAGTCTAACGATTAGATACAAAAACAGCGTGGCAGCGCTAACAACAAACACATGAAGTCAAATTCCTCCTGCGTCTCTCGTGGACCTCGTCAGCAAGCCAGGCGCAGAGAGGAGTAATTACAAGTGAAGGATGGAGGGAGAAAGAGAGGGGTAGGTAAGAGGAGGGCGAGGAGTGAAAGAGGTTGTTCAGGAAAGTAAAATCAGTGGTTTACTTTTAGCCAAATGTGAAAAAAAAATTGGAGGGAAGGAAAAAGAAGGTTAAACAATGAAGAGATGACAGAAGAACCGAAGGCATACACACTTGTGCGTACTCCAAGAGTGATTTCCCAGGTGGAACAAAGATTGTGTGTCATGGTCTCCATAAGCATAACTGTGGACGAGAACAATTGTTTCCCAGAGTGAAAAAAAGTCAAATCCAGATTCCCATAGCCTGAACCATTGGCCCTTTTGCGTGCCATAACTGGGTCTTGGAATTTAATCTGGTGCTATGGTCATTATTGTAGCCTGAACGTTAAATACTGAGCTCACTTTTTTTGGGCTCGCCAAGATACTTGTGCTGAATTTCCCTCGGCTGAGCTGAGATTACAGTTCTGAGGCTTAAACACGGGCAGGGCACGGGTCTCTGAGGGCAGCACACACATCAGTCATCCCTATTGAAACAGACAATATGAAAAATCCCCTCCTCCCCGCCAAAGTGCAGCTCGTCAAGAGATGACGAGGAAACGTTTCCGCTCAAATCGAAGCCATGTTCACGGAGGTGCTGGGTAATGTTCTCTTTGCGAAAGCAGACGACAGAATGACAGAGCTGTGAGGAAGGTGAAAAGGTATCGCTGGCTTGCACTTGGGTGCAGCATGATATCACATTTCTGATTTGATCTGAATCGCAGATGCTGGAGATGTTACACATTCTCCCTCTTTTAGACTAGAAATATGGCTCCAGGGTTGTTCAGTCAGTCCATCACCGAGGTCCTGAATGAAATATCTCAAGCATCAGATGGATTGCCTTTAAATCTGCACATTGATGAAGTCCAGGAAATCAATCCTGCTGAATTTGGTAATCCAGTGAATTTTCCTCTAGCAGCACCAAAAATGCCAAACCATTTTTTTTTTTGTCAGTTGTTTCTTGTTTTAATTTGGCGGATTCATCCTCATATGTCATATTTACAGTCCACTTCCTTTCTTTGTGTTTTTTCCTGCCTTCTTTAATAGCCCTGTTCATTTCATCTGTCTCTTATAAGTCTCCCTCCCTTGTGTATGTCAGAGTGTGTCTTTCCCTCTCCTTGTCTATTCGTCTGTCTGCACGTTAGTCAGTTTCTCGTCTGTTCCCTGGTATGGTCTTATCCTCGTGTTTCTCAAGCATTTGCTGCCTGAGTCCTCATGTTATCCTGGTCAATGCTTACTTGTCTTTTGTCGATTCAGCTTCAATTTAATACACTTCTTGTTATGTCTTCCTGCCTGCCTTAGTGTCTTGTGTTTAGGTCCCTATTTCTCCTAACCTTAACAAGTCCTCATCTTATCTTAATGACTTTGGGAATCTCTTAGCTTTTCATTGAGGGTCACAACCAAGTCAAAATTGGCATTTCTCTTCTGGTTTTTACACTTAATACCTGCAAAATTAATGACATTCCCATCAGACTCAATCTTACATTGAGTTTAGTGCTAATTAGCAAATGTTAGCAGTGTACCGATACATTAATCTGAGATACAATTAAGAAGAAGTTGGTAAACATAGTTAACATTACACCTGCTAAACATAAGCATGTCAATGTGAGTATGGAGCCTTGATAAAAAATCAGCACATGGTAATCAGTAAGCAGCAGGCCGGTTGCAGTGCGAAAAATTCACATTATAAACAAGCTTTACAAGGATTAAACTTACTAGTAAAATATAGGAGTGAATAAAGCTAAAGGGAATTAGCATGCTAGCTTTAGCATTTAGCTTAAAAGCACCACTGTACAGTCTAAGAGCCACCTGCATAATTGTAGACTCTTGTTCTGGTTTTGATTAAACAGGGATGACCAATTCAAAACACAAAGCGCTGGTTTTCTTTTCTTAAAAAGGAACTGTCTCTCTGAGTGCAGACTAAAGTAACCAAAGGTTAAAAGCTCAGGAAAAAAAAGTCAGAAAACCTCCCTGGTGGATTTTCTTCATGCGAGGCGATGAATGACAGACGTAGTGACAGAGTAAGTGTAGCTGCTTGAGAAAATATGAACAGAAATGGGGGGGAAGGAAAAAAGAGAACTGTATTAGCCAATAAGATGCTCTGGTATTATCAATTTTTTTAAAAAGGGTGAAAGGAGAGCAGCCAGAGAAAGTAACAACATTTGAAAACATAAAATGAGGCAAGATAAATAAACCATGTCCACAGATAGCCAGGTCCTCTGAAAGGGACCACCACTGTGTAGTCGTATTGCCTGACATCTGTTTTGCAGCTTGGCTGTGCATGGTGGTTTATGTTGAGAAGGCAGTGTGTGTATATCATCTTTGGCCCAGGTCCATGGGATTTTGACAGTTGGCTGCAGACAAGGTCGTCTCGTGAAAAAGTTAACCTGGAGACAAGATGAGCTGGTATCTGCAACACTTTGCCTCTTTTGCTCAAGAGGTCAAACGAGAGGAAAGCCTGTCCGTGTCCCCTCCGTATCCAGCCTCGCTGCAGAACAATCCTGCAGAGCTCACGACATAAAACATGTTTGAAATGCATTAATTTCTTGTTTCTACTCCTGCCATGCAAACCCGGCCTCTCGATGCCTTGGTTTTTATGCGGCAGCGCCATATGGAAGAAATTTGGTTCAGCTCTCCTGGAAGTGGTGTTGAAAATTTCATCTGCCAAGATGATTTCGCGTCTGAAATGGTGCCGTGTTCTTCCAGTAAGCACACCAGACGTAAACCGTGCTGTACAAAAGCTTGAGGGGGGAGAGAGGTCAAAATGGGGCCGATTTTATTTTTAGGATTTATGATGCTTTTGAATTTTCACCAGTTCTTTGAAAACCTTTGATTTATTAGCAGCGAATCACACTAAACATACTGTGCATGCCAAGAAGCATTCATCATTTCTGACTTGAATACATAGAAAGCAGGAAATGTTACAATTGAGGTGTGAGACGTAGACTTGAATATCCCTCTCAGTGGTCCCTTTGTTCTGGTGTTTGGCTAGACGCATTTAAAATGATACTCTTCTGTCTACAGTGGACTAATCTATCTAATCTAATCTAATAATAATATAACTTCTATATTGAAATTAATCATTTCATTCTAATTCCATAGTAATTTACGGTACAATTGCATGTTATGAAGAAGAAATGCACTTCAATGACACAGGAAGTGTTGTAAAAGTTCATTTATTTAATAAAAAAACACACAATTACGGTAACACAAATGATAATGCTATCGGCAAAGCAAATCAGATGTTTATAGTTTAGAGAAAGCACAAAAAAAAAAAAGAAAATGTAAAATAAAAGCAAACTTTGATTTCTGACACAGAAAAAGCCAATCCTGTTGGATAACTTAAAGGGTAAGTTCACCTAAGAGCGAACATGTCATTATTACCTACTCATCCCCATGCCAATGGAAACTTGGGTGTTTTGGAGTCAAAACAGCGCTGCAGCATTCTCCTACACAACTGAAGCAGATGGGGACTTGTTTTAAAACGCACAAAAAAATGTTAAAAAAAAACATGAAATGGCTCCATATAGCTCGTCTGGAATTATCCAAATCTAGGGAAGGCCAGAGATCCCAAATTGATTTTGTTAAAAACAGTGTTTAAACCCTTTTTAAAGCAAAAAATCTTCCCTGTAGCCGGCAAGCTAAAAGTGTTAGTGCACACCGGTCTGAAGTGGGTGCGAAAGCTCATCAAAACATCGAGGATGTAAACAATGTTGTTTCAAATCTATTTGGGATCTCTGGGTTTCCTAAACTTGGATTACACCAGATGAGCTAAATGGAGCCATTTTCTGTGTTTTTTAAATGTGTTTTCTTTATACCTTTTAAAACAAGTCCCCATCTACTTCAGTTGTTTAGGACAATGTTGCAACACTGTTTTGTTGTGAAGCTCCAGAAATGTTTTATAGATAATGAATGAACTCTCATTTTTGGGTGAACTTATTCTTTAATGAGTGCTCAGCACCCTGTTTTCAAATACAAAACTTACACTGTCACCCAGTACAATTTGCATTAAAATGCACCCACAGGAAACAATTCACTGAATTTAAAGAATCTTAGTCATTCTTCTCAACTTTGGGATAGTTTCTTGGGTATAAATAGATCAAACATGTGAATGAAAAGCAGGCAAAAGTAGAAAAAAAATGATGTGATGAAACACTAGTTATAGCATTTAAAACTTTAAAAGCTCACAGCCCTTAACTTTCATACTTGTTTATGGTAAAGGACAAGCTTGTCCAAATGTGGACTCTTAAAAGACAAAGGGTTGGTTTGGAGCACTTTGAAGATAGTATTTCAAAAGTAAGCAACAAAACTAATATTCATACAATGCATCATGTGTCCAGCACAGAAAAAAAGCAAGATAATACATTTTAAATGCTTTAACATTGTCCACATATCATATCAACAGTGCATCCACCAGCTATGAGCTCGGCCAATGTTTGGAAAAAGGCTTTGTGCTGCCACTGAATCAAACTAACAAAATAACAGTTTTGGGGTTAAGACAGGAGAGAATGATCATATTGTACTAATGGGGTGAAATAAGAGCTGAGGAGATTTAGATAAAGATCTCTTCCTTATCTTAGAGGCAGCTAATCCTTCAATTTAGTTCATCTGGGGCTACAATATAAGTCAAGTGAGAGCCCTCAACTCCCAACACACACACACACACACACACACACACACACACTAAGAAGTCGAAGGATGTAAATAGCCTCTTTGTAGTCGTGCTCTCAAGGACACAGGTCAATTTTACCGCTAACTAAAACCAAATTTGGTTGTGAAGTTAGGTTCCTCTATGCGTATTAAGAAGGTTGAAGAAAAAAATGAAAGTCCATCTTGTTCTGAATGACCAGCTCCCTCTCACTTTGCTCTGTCTTTGGTGCTTCAAATTGAACAAAATCTGGTGTTGCATAAAACTAAAAAAGAAAACAACTCTATTTTTTTAGCCTCTTGGAGAGCACCTTTTTAAGTGGCGCGTTCTTCCGGTCCTGGTTAGTGTCCTGATCCGGGTTCGTGTGGGACGCCTTCGGCTCGTAGAGCTGTTTGAGATTGAGGGTCTGCTGCTCCTTGGTCGTTTCTCGTTGGGCCTGGCGCAGCTGACGCTTCATGTTCTTTACCTTTTCCTTAAGGTGATCGTTGGCTTTCTCCAAGGAACGCACCTGCTGGGAGAGAGTCCTGACCCGCTCCTCCTCCTCAAACAGAGCCTTCTGGACTGCTGAGCACAGCAACTGTGGAGAGGATGAGATATAACTTTGTTTATTTAGATTTTTTTTTACTACAAGAAAAATAACAGTAATGCTTGAATGCTCAAAAACACACCAGTTTCCTCAAACGGTCCAGTGCCATCTGTGTATCCCCCATCTGCCTATAACACTCTGTTTTGGTTCCTGTCTCTTTAAGGCCCCACCTGCTCTGATCTGATTGGTCAGCTCACACATGTCTGAGCCAGCAGGGCTAACAACAACAGAGCAGCTGTGCTGAATTAGTTCTTACATGCTAAACTGGCTTCTAGGCAGAATTTATGCAAACATGTGACATGGTGAAGGGTGACATATTGTGAATTAAAGGCGGGACTTCAAAAATTTGCCGTTTAGAGCACTTCAGGAGAGAGGAGCTCCTGTTACCTTTTTAACTTTCTCTTACATCTACAAGAATCTATATAAATCACTGAGGAAAAGGAAAAAAGCTAAACCACATAACAGTTTTCTTTTAAGTGCACTTCGGGCCAACATGTGATTGACTGCGTCGCACCAGACTTCATCATATAGTCTCCAGTTTTCCAAACAGACTTTCCTCTCTCACTTCTTTTGAATAAAAACACATCTGAATGTTTACCCCAAAATGGCTCATACTAAACGCTAGTGTCAGAGGTAATATGTTTTCATAACATTTATGACGTGGTACCAGACAGACCTGGTGAGTTTGATGCTAGATTGCCTCTGGACAAGTCAAATGAGAGACCACTTCTGGCTTGCTCTCTGTGTTGACAACCAGTGACAACACCTCGTATGTCTTCCTGCATATTGACCTGTTTGTGTACAAGTGAGTAGAAAAAAAAAAAAGGCATTCTTTGGCAGCTTTTAGCAAAGAAAAGTGAAAGGAAAAAGTCAAGAAATTAATCATTTAGTATTTTTGTGCTTATACCCTTCTAACTGTGGAACACTTTGTGGAAATTTATCGAAAGATGTTGACAGCTACCATTTCATTGTGTGCCCTGCTTCTTATGTAACAGACAATTTACACAAGCCAAAAATAACACACTGTAGGGACCAAGATGAATCTTTAAGGTAGGGAAAATGGTTACACAACATGCTCCGTCTGTTTCAGTGCGACGCCACTGCAATCCTTTGACAGATGGCCCTGACCTGTCATAGGTGAAGAAATCACCTCCAGCTGCCTCTGACTGCATGCCTGTCTGCCTGAGTGTGGATTTCCTTCACAGATCCTAATGCTTCCACATGGGCCGGCGTGAAACACTGATGTATATTCCCTGCCATCAGATAACAACCGCTGAGGGTTTTGAGGAAATGTTAAAAATGTGCTGCTGGCTGCCGCCCCATATCACTGGTTTCTACATTATCCGCTGTAATACTAGCTGTGGACTTTTCCCATGTGCTCCTACTTATGTGCCATGAGGGATCTGAAAGCGGTATGAAACTTTATAATGCAAAGGATAAGTTCTGAAGCAGAACAACCTAGTTATGTAAAGCAGTGGGTGTAAACTGGCACATCCCTTCTCTGTGCATTCGGGTGTGACTTAACGCGAACACAAGACACCTTCAGCTCATTCCTGTGTCCACATACACAGCGTTGTTTCAGGCTAAGCTGCAGTGTGGACAAAAATACTTAGGTAATTGTCCTTGAAAAGTCTGCAGCCGAGACTAAGACAGACATACAATATAGAGCTTCCTCTGAGAGGTGGGCATATTTTGCAAAACGGTGAGCTTTTTTGCCGAGGAAATGGCACAGTACGAGAAAACGTCTTCAATTTCACCAGATTAATTCCCACAATCCCATACTCGTTTTGCTTCTGCCTCTTTTTGTTTCCTCGTTTCTTGGGGGTTGGCAAACAACTAGTTTTGTTTCTGCAATCTCTGCCTCTTCTCTTCTGTCACGGCCATGTATAATGATGCCTATTACTGAGAACTTCGGACAATATGACACTTTGCATAGTCTAGTTATTTCAAATCCAGCTGATGCGCCTGATTTTCTTCTTTTGTCCTTTTTGCAACATGTCAAAAGTTCAGTTCAGATTCACATGATAATTAGATGACTAATGTGATGTGGACAGGAAACCAGGAGACAGGAAAGAAAAGTCTATCCACCCATCCGTCCATTGGTGGTAGTCCTGCCATCCTTCTCCCTAACCATGTTTTTTTTCAGCTCCTCCTGAGGGATCCCAAGGCTTTCCCAAGCCAGATGATATACATAATCTGTCCAGCATGTTCAGGGTCTTCCACAGGGACTCCTCCCAGTTGGCCAATAAACCTTCAAAGGAAGGTGCCCTAGAGGCATCCCGATTAGACCTCTGAACCACAGCTTGGGGACCTCAGAATAGCTTCTCTGCTCTTGGCAGATGATGTGGTTCTGTTGGCTTCATCAGACCGTAACCTTCAGCACACACCGAAGCGACTGGGCTGAGAGTCAGCACCTCCGAGTCTGAGGCCAAGGTTCCCTGCCGGAAACATCGGATTGCTCCCTTCTGTGTTGAGAGTGAGTTGCTGCCCCAAGTGAAGGAGTTCAAGTATCTCTGGGTTCTGTTCATGAGCGAGGTTAACATGAGAGCGTGAGATCGCCAGGCAGACTGGTGTGGCGTCAGCAGTAATGGGTGAAGAGGGAGCTGAGCCGGAAGGCAAAGCTTTGGATTTACCAGTCAATCTTTGTTCCAACTTCACCTGTGGTCATAAGTTTTAGGTCTTGACCGAAAAAATGAGAATTCACTGAAAAAGGTTGTATATACCAAGAGGGCAGAGGCAATAACGAAAACTGTCTTGTACCACATGTCTGAGTTAGAGCTTTATAAAGTAACTTGGTCAAAGGGCCTGTTACTGTACTGATTATATTGCTGATTACAGTTATATTGTTAATTCAAATAAATAAGAACAACAGACAAAGAGAACAGACTGATAAATGACACAGGTTACAATTAAAGAGTTTCCAGGTACATTTGGGTATTAATGAGAATGGCTCTAAGAGTTATAGACTGGTGAGGTTCTGAATTTTAGATGACATTGCAAATTATCGAATGAGTGAGACCACTGTACTAACGATAAAAGCAGTCTTTCCTACATTAGCTCAGATATATTGTTTCATAAGCATGAACCAGTCATTTGGGCAGATTAAGTATGGGCCAGCAGTCCAGAGCAGCCAGATGAGATATGAGATGGCGATTCTCCAACAAGGGTTTTGTAGATAAATACATACCAGTGGTTACTACATCTGGAAAGAAAATTGATCTCATTTATCATATAAAATGCAGTAGTGAGTATCTGAATTACCTCCAGACAGAAAACATTAGAGTGAAGTCTTAACAGATGATGAGGGCTCACGAATGGTCATATCAGCAGATCAATGAATCATATCTCCATAATGCACAACTCAGAAGAAAACGCAGAAAAGTCTATATTTTTCTGCCATCGAGCCAGATGGCATTGGCTTTTTTTAAACGCCACACAGACCAGACTACAGAGCAGTGTCTTTTATCAGGCTGTTAGACCCTCAGTTCATCCTCAACAATCTGTCATAAAAATAGTCTTAATTTTATGACTAATCCAACCCATATTAGTCAGAATCTAACTCGGTAACAGCCATTAAGAATAACTTTATTAATTATACAGAAATAGACAATCTTCTGGCTGATGGTCTTGTTCTCTTGTATATGTCATATAGAGGCTTAACTTGTCATTTCTACTGATAGGGGGCAGCTTTCTATCGCAACAAAAAGTGTTTGCCGAGCGTTGGGTGCAGAGCCAGACCCTCTGGAGGAATAAACACCCAGAGTCACATCAGATTCTGCTCTGATCTGAAGCTGTTTACCAATGGGAGTTGAGCTCAGAGAAAACTTTTGGGATTAAGAACCTTACTGCTGACTGGAGCCGGAGGGAAAATGGTTTTATGAAGACATATAAAGAGAGGAGAGGGGAAAAGAAGAGAGAGACCCAGATTTGATTTGATGAGAATTTAAAGACTCACTCTGTGGGCGCAGTTGTTTGCTAACGTTACCATATGGTTAATGTACAGTAAACTAATCTGAGTGTTTGGGGCGGATAAACACTGCACAAGTAAGGCAAATAAACACAAATTAGTCTGATCCTGTTTTCCGACTTCCATATCCTGGAAGTAGCGACCAAGTAGCATCCAAATGAAACACAATTTTACCTTGAGTTAACTTGTGGATTTCTCTGGGTTTGAACATTGCTCGAAAACATTTGGGATAATTCAATAGCACAACTTGACAAAATATATAACAAAGGGCTAGTTGTTTTTAGACATGTTAATGCAGAATTCCAACATATTACGTCTTTAAAAGTTCAAAACCCTGATTTAACTTCCCCACAATGCAACTCTGAAACATATCACTTTCATAAGACCCTTCCACGCCCGTTAAACACCCATGACCTTCAAACTCCACATCGCCAAAATGGATCCATGTGGCACCCCGTCAGTGCCCAGCAGGATTTTATCAACTCTGATGTCATCCAAACAGAACTGCAGCATGGACGAAACAAAGGGGTTTATGTGTTATGCAGGACCAAAGCCTTCTCTCAGTCAATGTTCCAGTCTCAGAGGAGACATGTTTGAAATCTTTGCAAGGAAAAACAGATGGGTGTCTGAACATGAAAAGGAACATTTTAATTAGACCGTGTTAACTAAAGTTGAAATCTCGTTGAAAGCACAAGTTTTGTCCTCGAGTCCAGACATCAAGTCAGGGTAGAGTTTAAAGGGTTTTGTTAGGAATATAAAACTGTGGGAACAACCCTTTTTTACTCGTTGAGATAATGTTTTTATAGCTGATACTGTTTGGTGTGAAATCTTAAGATGAGTGCATGACATTTGATTTACTTTGGTTGATACTGGATTATAATTTGTTATCTGTTCTGCTGTGAGTTTGGGTCAGTTGTCCAAACATTGGTTGAGCAGTAACAGTAAAAACAATGTCTGTTTTGATTTTACTTGGAGGAAATCTAATCATGGGAATGATGTAAGAAAGCAGCGCTGATATCTTAACGTTCGTCTGTAATTATAATCACAGGCCTGACCCAAAAGTTTACGTTTAATGGAAATACAAACCATGTTTTCGTTCTCATTATCTTTCCCATGGCAGATTTTTGCTTTTATGAGTAGTCAGCAAATGATTAGAAACAGAGAGAAGAGGACTGACCGAAAATCAGAGGGGATTACACCAAAGGTTTGGATTCATTAGAGGGGATAAAGCAGCGGCGAGAGACTGGAAACCATTGAGGTACCTTCACATGGACTCTGGGACAACACGCAGGAAACTTACAGAGTCGAGGAGCACCAGGTGTTTGTCATTTGGGCTCTGGTGAAAATGAGCTGTCTTCAATTAAACGGTGACATGAGAGTGTGACCTGGAGCTGAAAGCCTACAAATTCAGGTCATCCCGGTGGAAAGTTGGTTTTTCCAGCGCAACAAAAAGCTATCTGAGTCATCCTTTCCTCTCAATAGTTTGGCCAATTGATCGGCACCAATAGGGCATTTTACAAAGCTGGTATCCAGGGAACTCATTTAAGGGCCAATGGCTGCACTTCTTCCATCAGTCAGACGGGAGAAGAAAACACACTGACTGTATAAATGGGGAACAGAGCCCCCTGTTACATCACACAAAGCTGGGTGGTATCGGTCATCGCCATCTTGGCCAATCAAAGGCTAATAAGTTCTGTGTGTTCAAACGTGCGGATTAGCAAATTCCAGCTAACGTTATTCACATAACTTTAATTGCAGGATCATTTGTGCTTATTCAAGTTATTTGTGCCAGTCTGACCGCACGTTTGTTCACTCCAAAATAGCCAGATTACCTTGTTGTTTATTAGCCGCAAGATAGCGACTCACAGCCGTCACAATGTGTGTCCGTGTGTGTTCAGTTTTGTGTCTGACCAAAGTAGCACTAACCAGATTGTGAGTTTTCACAGATTCAAACATGTATTTAGATAATGATTAAGCTGATTTGGATGATCAGTTATCCATTTTCTAATGAAGTTGAAGATTGTTCATTTCTGACAGTGAGTTGGGGGTATACCAGCTTGCTATCATCTTTGTCCTACGCTAAACTATCATTATTATATAGGACTATAAAAAAAACACTATCAGGCAACCTCTTATCAAAGTAAAACCAGACATGTTGCCATATGATACATATGTTAAGGATCTCGTCATTCGGAATTTTAAAAAAAATCCCCATGAAACAACAAAATGGTTTGCTAGAGAGCTGGAAAAAACAATGTCTTTCCTTTAAATATGGGGAGTTCATTTTCAAGCAAAAACCTCAGGAAATGCTTTGGTTTCTCAAGCAATGCAAATGTCTTCACCAGGATGTAACGATGAATCCTTTATGTTTACACTATAATACTTTGGGCTCTTAACCTCTTTTCACAAAGTAATTTGTGTTCCCACTTTGAGTACGCAACAGCTGGATCAAAACAGATGTTCTTATCACTGAATGAGTGTGAGAAAGACATTTTACATGATGAAGATTTTGTCAACACTGTTGCGATGGGCTATACATACCCTGCTGTCCTCCTGAGCCTCCCACTCCGGGGTGTAGCTGTGGACCTGAGTACCAGCAGTGCAGTTGGAAAACTGGAAAAGGCTGGCAAACGTGCGGTGCATTTCTGCCGTGTCGGGGAAGATGGGGTCCTGGAAGTTCACTCCATGAGGGATAATGTTGTAGTTCTCATCCATCCTACAAACAGAGGCAGTAACAAACAGAGGTTGTGTTTATCCTAAAAAGTTGACAGACATAACGCTATGAGCTGAAGTAAAAAAAAAAAAAAGAAAGAGAGAAAAAGAAACATATTCATGCAAAATTGTTTGCAGACCTGGATCTATTTTTATGGAAATTCAAGCATTATGTGGATAAGTCACGCCAGCGAAGTACAAGCCAAAGACATTTACTGTGCATGTTTCATATCTCCTGCTAAGATGTGAAGTGTGTGAGGGAGGAAGTCTTGAAGCAGCGTGTTTCCATACATCTGGAGTCCATCTTGTATCCCTCAAGGGATTTAAAAAGCTTGGTTGTCCCTATCAGAGACTCTGCGTCTGTGTGTGTGTGTGTGTGTGTGTGTGTGTGCGTGTGTGCGTATGTGCGTGTGGCTGGGTATGAGTGCATGTTGAGAGAGCACAAAAATGCTGATGTTTTGCTTGAACTAAGGTCAAAGGTCAGATGTAAGCACAGTGACAAGGAGGTCAGAGGGAATTGGACTTCACGATGGAAATATAAATAAAGAGACAGCATAAATAAACTGAGCATAACAACAGTGACATAAACTCTTTAAAAAATGTTTTTTTAAAACGTGAAACGCAGTACAAATACAACACATGCAAACTATTTTTGAGTTTCTTTTGGTTTCATCAACTTTAAGGCTTGGTTTTTTGGTTCTTCCGACAAAGAAGTTAAAAATCTTGAAGTAGTGAGTGAAGGTTTTACAGTATATGGCTCAGGCAGTGAACACTCAATCCGTCTCATTTAGAGCTCCTGAGGGAGATCCTCAGTTTCATTTTTCTCCATGCGAGCCTCTGATTTGCCCTGTCCAGGGAGCTTATCCACATAATTGATAGGAGAGACTATTTTTGGGCCGAGACAGTGGTGTTTGGGCTCTTATAACAGGAAATAGATGTCCACTGGAGACTGCAATGAGAACTATTCAGGTTTTGCTTGTTCATAAAGTTTGTGGGTCTTGGTGTTGCAGAGCAGACACAGCTCTGAAACTCTACACTGATCTGTTTAAGGTTTGTGATGGGGGGTCTCATGTTAGCAGGAAAGCTACAGAGCAGGACATGCAAACACTATTTGTTTGGCTACAATTTATTTCTTTCAGCAAAGAATATTCAGGTGTTTTAGTGTCAAATAACACACCGGGTAAATGCAAACAGCACTTTTGTTGTGATAAGTAAGTAGAACCAGCCACCCGTTTATGCTTTACAGCTTGCTTTCACTGCATATTTGAGTATTATTATATTACAGTATTTCTTATTCTGATTCTGTACATCAGTCATGTTCATTTTTGGCAGCTCTTCCAAACACTGAGTGTATAAAAAAAGCCACGGCCACCTAACTTTAGCATGTAGCTAGCTAACGTCGCTCAGGGTAATCTATTTAGGAGACGACTCACCTGGCTCCACCCAAAGGTAACAAAATTCACTTACCAGCATGACTAAAGATTACTAATGAACATATTCGGTGCAAAAACAACGGTCACGCTAACAGTGTTCTCCAATTTCCAGTCTTTAAGCTATGCTATGCTAAGCTAAGCTAAGCTAATTGACTGCTAGGCCTGCTGTAGAGTTTTTATTTACCAGACTGATAACAAAGGTATCCATCTTTTCGTATAACCCTCTGCAGAAAGTGACTGCAGTACTCAGATCTCATTATTTTCATCACACATTGTTTTATAACATACACCGGAATGATTGATTAGCCTGAAATTAGAGCAGAACACTTGACAATGTTGAAAACCTTCTTGGTAAAGAAGAGAAAAAAACCATAGCAAAGTCATTAATCATTAAAACAATATTTATAATCCATCTGAGCTTTGTTTTCTTTCGTATAGCTCTGCATCCTTTGTGGGCTAAAGCCTTCTGCAAAGGAAAATGTGTGTGAGCATTTTTCCTGGGCGGGGGGCGGGGGGGCTTGCTCTCTCCATCATATCCTCGGTAAACACTGAGAAAGATTACTGCTTCAGTTTAAAGGGGCAATTGTTGCTTCTTAATTATAATCAGGTCTGCATTTAAACAGAGCTCTGTTGTGACTCTGGCTTCAGGAAGTTTCCGATGGTGGTCGCCAGACAGATTACAGGGATAACGTCCGGATGTTTCCGGCATCACAACGGGGGACAGAGGAGTCCTCCCTGGAGGTGTAATTAGCAAACAAAAGCCTGTGATATCGTCTTTTTATTCCCTTCATCTTTTAACCAGCAGCTAAAACACAACCACACATGTGAGTGCGACTCTGTGCATATGATGTGTAACATGTGCTGTAAAGAATACTGTTGTGGTTGGCGCCGCTGCAGACCCTCATATGGGACAGCCAAACATTACACTTCAGGAATGCTTTTCAATGCCCCCCATGCGAATATCAAACTCTTCATCTGTTTGAGAGAAAAAGCAGAATATGAGAGCAATATCGCTCGGGCCCGTCAGCGCACATCTAGGGGCAAACTGGTGGGTTTCAGCAGGACAAAAAGGTGGTCCTTTGGTCCGTTGGCGTGCCAATCACTCTCTCTCTCTCTCTCTCTTTGTAGGTTTACCTCCGAGCTGTTGGGAAATGTCTGGCTCTGTAATTACGCTGCTGGCTGGAATGCAATTGACGTTTCCTGAGTAACACTGTTGTTTCTGTGCAACACAGACATTTAAGAATTAACCTGCCACATACGTTTCTGAAATCCGAGCGGAGCGCTTGGCAGGTTGTTAAATATATTATTAATACATTGGATTCAAGCGGACAGATGCTGATTAAAAGAGAATGTGCGAGGAGGGTGCCAATCCTCTGCCTGTGACGACCGATTCAGCCCTCTTTACTGCCTTTCATGGCAGATTCTGCACAGGTCTGACTGGTTGCTGGTTTCCATTGGAGAGACGGGGCCAGACACAAAGAGGAGGTGGATTTTATATAATGCTCATGAGGAACACATTACGGGGGTGTCCTGGAGGACCCGACGTCTGGGGTACATCATGACTTTCTGCACACTGGTACCCTTTTTGTTTGGCTTTTCGCCCCTGCACCTCAAACATGCCGAGTCCACCACTGCTTAAAATGTCACTTATATTCTGTCAAGATGATTCTTAACGGCCTTGTCAGTGATTCCCCAGTGGTCAGCAGCCACTTAACCAATTGACCTTCTATCTTCCGGCCTAAGTATCTGACTCTCTCATAGATGTGTACACTGTGTCAGAGGAGGTCCAGAGCTCAAAGGGTCAGATAGCGGAGCCAATGATGACGTAATCAAGTGTCTCACTGTGAGGCTGGACAGCTCATGGTCTAATCCAAAATAGATAAAAAATAATTATTAACTGTTCCCTGTTGAGATCCTGCTGGAGGAGGTGACTGGACTATACTCGCTGGATATCTCAAGTGAGCAGGAGGGAGTGATGCTGGAGCTCCGGCATCTGTATGTGAAAATGAACATTTTGCTTTGCCAAAGACAACTTCACATCACATGCCGAACATTACTTACCCCGTCGTTTCCCACATTCACAGACATCGAAGCATTTCATTTCCTTTCGCAATCTGTTACTGTCAAACCTCATGACACATGAACTTCTGGCCATTCGTTCCAATAAAAGAGAGCCAGTCCTGTCATCTTCATTGGCTTGAGTTTACGAGCTTCAAAAAGCAGGACTCTCAGGCACACAGATTTGGATTTTTTTTTGTCAAGCACTGTCTCTCATCTGGAATCGAAAATGTCTGACCAAAAACGTATTTAGGCAAGAGGGTGCATGAGGGTCATCCATGTCATGTCAAAATCTGACAAAAGCACATTTACTTTAGGACATAAATCTCTGTGCAGCCTGGATGAAAAGCTTATTATTTTGATGTAAATCAATCCTTTAAAAAAAAGTGTTTTAATCTTATAACTTCATGACTCATGAAGCAGTAGTTAGGAGGACTGACCTCTCCTCTCATCCTGCACCTGGGGTGCAAATGAAAACTGTCATGATACCTTATTTTTTTGTGGTGATCTCACCTTAGAAAGAAGTAGTAGTTGTTGTTTTGGGTGACACTGTAGGAGAAGCAGGGGAAGTAGCCCAGGCCGGTGACATTGAACCTGGAGCCGGCGGGGACCTCCAGCATGCTGCCCCACGCCTGGTCGCACAGCAGCTCGATCTCGGCGGAGAAGAACAGGTCGGTGTCGTACTGCCAGGGCAGGTAGTTGTACACACTGTACGACTCCTTGTGCAGTGCCAGCACCTTGGCATAGACGATGATCTGCGCCAGCTCGGCGCGGCACGCTTCTGTCTGCGGTCTCCAGTCGTGGGGCAGCTGGCAGCCCCTGCTCCCCCAAGGACCGGCCGCTGCCAGAACAAACGCCAAAATAATCCACATGATCCGGCAGAGAGGAGACGACTGCGGATCAGAGAGGCGCACCGACGATGCTGCTGAGGGATGAAATGAGGATGAAAAAAACGGGAAAAAAGAGAGAAGAAGCTGCAGGGCTCTCACAGCATGCACATACTTCCACCAGGGCTGACCCCGCTGATAATCACAATAAGGCAGTTTAAGACTTTTTGAAGACTGTTGGTGACTTTCTCTCTCTTCTCTGCTCCCTCCTCCAGCCACAATACCTGCGATCAGAGGCTCGGCCCGGTCACAGCAGCATCCCCTGCACAAACTGTGCCTCTCACCTCTGAAATGAGACCAGCGGGAGCAGGAGAATAAAACATGTGCGCTCAGGCCTGCGTGTTCCCAAAAAAAAAAAAGGGAAGAAAAAAAAAAGACTGGGTGGCATTTAAGGCACCAAATAACACATCTGAACTCTCAGCAAGCAATACTGAAGACTGACGTTAGAATTAAAATGTAAGGAAAGATCAGTGGCGCCCTCTAGCGACGCAATGCAAAGCACGCGAGGCAGGTAAATCAGACTGCTTGCTTTTTGGGATTTTGCCGCAAAAACTCTACCAGGATTTGTATCATTATGTACGCTTTGGTCGAGCGGTGCTTGTGTCGCTAACGAGATTCCCCCCCGGGAGCTTCAAATAATTGTTCACTGACCAATCACTGTTTGAGCTCAAAATATATGTAAACAAACGTTATCCTCATATTGGTCGCGTTCATCGTCATCAGATAAAGTCATTAAGCTCTAGATTCTGCGTTTTGTATTTTGAATTTGTGCCATACATGTCTGTACATGATCATAAGGAGTTTTAAGGAGCGGGATTTCCATACGCGGTTCTCAGAGCGTGTGTCAGGCAATCGAAGAAGGTTGATTAAAGAAGGTCTTCCTCTGTTTTTCCTCTGGACTACAGAACTACCGTCAACTGATAGAGTATTCAAAGAATGTCTATAGAAATTGCAACCACCTCATTAACAGATCTGATATCTGAGAGTGAAAATAATTTGAAAACATGACGCATTGGGTCTTTATCGGGCTAGTGGCGCAATGGATAACGCGTCTGACTACGGATCAGAAGATTCTAGGTTCGACTCCTGGCTAGCTCGTAATTTTTCATCAACGTTACAGAAACATAACATTTACGTAGGATTACATATGACATAACACTTCGTCATGTTGACTCATCAAATTCATCACCGGAGCACCTTTAGGTCCCTTCTATCAGGCTCTATGTCACCTGCAGCAACTCAAGAATTTTGTGCAGATAACGAAAAAGGGAATTTGAAAAGAGGACGCCAGGATAGCTTTTGCTTCCTTGTCGGCCAGTGATCACTTTTACTTCATTCTTAATTCCATGACATCACTTAGCACAGATGATGTTTTTTTCTTAGAGAGACAGGCTGTTAAATGAGTTCATTTGCTCTTTTGTTTTCCGTTAGAACATTTGTTCCCTTTTATGTGTGTTACATATTTACAAGTCTGTCTTTAGACAGAGAAATAACGGGCAAGTGAGAACTTTGAACCTCAAGGACACAAAAAATGGATGATGTGATTGCACCCTGGAAAAACTGAAGCTGGGAACTCTGATTTCGTGACGCATTCTCCGAATTCCTATGGGCTAGTGGCGCAATGGATAACGCGTCTGACTACGGATCAGAAGATTCTAGGTTCGACTCCTGGCTAGCTCGTACTTTTTAAACATTTTCATAGACAGTCTTGTGTTCAGGGCATTCTATGTGGATTTAAAAAATAAGTATGGTTCTGCAGAAGTTATAGCGACTGGTGATATGCACAAACAGGCAAGCAAACATGCTGTGTAAAATTAGTTATAGGCTTAATAATAATAAACTTTATATTTATATAGCGCCACAAGAGCAAATAAAAACAACAAGACCCGATTAATCAGTGTGTTGTAAAAACAGGTAAATTTAGTATCAGAAGAGGGATAGAAAGTAGACCATTTTATTGTAATTGGTAAATGGACTTGCATTTCTATATGGCTTTTTCCAGTTTACTGACCACTCAAAGCGCTTTACAACACTTGTCACATTCACCCATTCACAGACTGGTGGCAGAGGCTGCCATGCAAGCGGCCAAAAAGGCTCTCCTGAAAAACTGTGTTGAGAAGTGATTTAAACGAGGATACTGAATTTGTAGACTTAAGTTCCGTTTGAGTTTGTGAATTGTTATCATCAAAAATCAGTGACCAGTATCATTTTCCCCAAACTCAAACTTTGTTACATTGCTTGTTACACCCACAGCAAGTCACTAGCGTAAGATATGACCAAGTGAATCAGGGAGGTAGACATTAATCCGTTAATTACAAAGTTCAGTTTATGGCAACTCAATTGGCCCTTGGAGAAAACGAACCTGTGGGCCAATACACTTAAAATCAAACCTGATTAATTTTCTGTGGGCTAGTGGCGCAATGGATAACGCGTCTGACTACGGATCAGAAGATTCTAGGTTCGACTCCTGGCTAGCTCGTACTTTTCATAGACATCAACAAAGTCTACGCAGAATTACAAATGAATACATAGTTCTTCAACTGCACCTGAGCACATTTAGGTCCCTTCCATCTTACAGGCTAAATATCACCTGCGGAAACTCAAGATTAACTTGTGGAAGTATCGATTAAAAGAGAATTTGTAAAGATGACGCCAGGATGGCTTTTGTTTCCTTGTCGGCCAATGAAATGTTACTTCATTGTTCCTTCCATGACATCACTCAGCACAGATGTTGATGTTTATGTGTGTTTTATATTGACAATATTTCTTTATAGAGAAATAACGGGCTGGTCTCTTGTTTGAAATCATTGAACCCCAAGGACATAAAAAACAAACGATGCGATTGCACCCTGGGGAAACTGAAGTTGAGGGGCAGGATTTTGGTATGTAAATTTATGCTTTTCTGTGGGCTAGTGGCGCAATGGATAACGCGTCTGACTACGGATCAGAAGATTCTAGGTTCGACTCCTGGCTAGCTCGATTTTTTTAGAAACAACACTGGATTACAAATGACATAATAGTCGACTCATCATCTCAGCACTTTTAGGTAGAGTTCTATTTTATCAGGCTCTATATCACCATTTTTCCAGAGAATCTAGTGTTCTGGTATTGTATCTGGATACAAGTAGGGTTCAGCAGAAGTTATAGCAACTAGTGATATATACAAACAGGTAAGCAAACACGCTGTGTAAATGTTCCCTTATGTCTGTTAGAGTTATAATTCAAGTAGCATTAGTTGTGTGTTCTTTACACATGATTACAAGGACAAAATTCTCATATCCTGTTCCTATCTTCATGACTGATAATAAGTCTGAATTTTAACAAATCTCGATCTAGCTAGATCTCACTAAACTGAGCAGTAATTTGACGTTCATCAGTAAGTAACTGTCAGTCCTGGAGGGGACAGTACATAAATGCATCCTATGCAGAATACTTAATTGTAGACTAAACAAACTCACCACCAGGTGGCACCATCATCAAGCATCAATGCCTTCAGCATTCACTTACAGTTAGCCCTCATTATCAAGATGCTTCGCTGCAAATCCTTTCAAGTGCACTCACTTAACCAGGATAATAACACATAATAAAACGTTCTGCTTCTTTTGACTTAATTCAACTGTGACATTACAGGCAAGTGTAGCAACTTTTTTTTTTCAATTACAGGCACTAAGCAGAGATTTCACCTGAGAGTATTCTGACAATTGTTTGGTTAAAATCAAAATGATCTTTTTTGAACACTGGAATTACCCATTGCACCTGAATGCTACAGTGGCAGCTACTGTTTTCAATATAATATATGATGTCCATTCAGTGAGTCAGTCTTAAAGCCCATTACCCAGCAAGGAAGTTACTCACTCAAAATTTCTAAATTTTAAAAAACTCTTTCAAAGGCTCTTCTGAGGACTGCACTCACTCTCCACGGGCTCAAAGTCCTTCAGAACACAGTTACAATAGTCCTGATGTGTTCTCCACACACTCACACATTTGTTCTCTCCCTGTTGCTCGGCACACATCCATCTGATGGCTGTTGCCCCCTCGGGATTGCTGCTTGGACGAAGGTGGGCGTGGGGATTCTCAGGTGACAAAACACAAAGTACCAGCAGTTGCAGGGGCCACAACACTCAAGTGTGCGAGAATCTGCGTGAAGGACATGGCTGCAACACTGCTGACTGTGATGCTCATGATCCCCTACATCTGTGAAGGAGGTGAGATGTTTTTATGGCACAGGCGACTATATGTGTATATATGTACATATATAACCTCTCATCTAGAATCTGGGACATTAATGCGTTAGTTTTACCTGTTTATGTGACAGCACTGCTGAGGAAATCGACAGCGACGGACTTCCTTCAGAAAATAAGAGAGAAGCGTTCATCAGAGTGTTTCCCAGGAGGCTGCAGCACAGAGGACAACGAGACTGGAGAACTGATGGATGTGGATGTAGGATATGTAAGTTCTCCATCGACTGTGCTTTCCTTTGCATTTGATGCCAGCAGAGGAATCCCTGCAGCAAACATGTATCCAGTGCATTTACTTAAGTTCACTTGTGGGGTACTTAAATATTTCCATTTTATGCTACTTTATATTTCTACTCCACAACATTTCAGAGGGAAATATTGTACTTTTCACTCCACTACATTTATCTGACAGATATTGTCCCTGGTTAGTTTAAAAGGTTATTTAAATAAGTCACACTTTTTCCAGAGGCAACCTTAGTGATGTAACATATTCATGCATCAAAAGTTTAAATCCAATTACATAATATGTGGCATCTGAAAAGGGTCATTCTGCATAATCTGTACTTTTCATTTATGTGCTATATTTTGATGCCAATGCTTTTGCACTCACTTACAGACTTAAGTGGAATTTCAAATTCAGGAGTTCAACGTAGCAGAGTATTTCTACACAAAAAACAGGGCCTGGTTGGTGTTAGGGCTATTTTCATGATTCAAAGCCTGAAAGCACCACATCGATGACATATGATATATTATCCTTATTTTAAGCCAGGTAGTCAAAGTAGTAGGTAGAACAAGTAGCATCATCGGAATCTTCTCTTTGACATTATCAAATTTTGATGATTGATGACATCAAATGAGTCTTTACTAGTTTTTTTTTATGTTTGGGAGAAACACAATCGTGTTGTTATTATGTCTTTATAGTGCAAATTGTAACATATTTTTTTCCTCTTTTATTTCATTATTTAATTATCTTATTATATTTATCTTAATTCACGTTACATTTTGCTAAAATAAAGTCAAATAATATACATTTGAATCTAAGTTTGATCTACCATATTGTGTTATGGATTGAAAATCCTCACACAGAATCCTTTTTCAACTGCTCATTTTTCAAAACAAGCGTAAATGTCTGTAACGTAAGCAATGTCAACAGGAAGGTTTTAATCAAAAGTGGGCCATCGGATAGTCCGGACAGCCACAGAGGGAGGTTCTACCTACACGGAACATCATGAATAAAGATCACGTCCGGGGACATGTACTAAGACTCAAGAGTTGAGAAGCACTCCTCTGTTCCACGGGGATAAGGTGTAACTAAAACGAGCGAGTCACTGAGGCATTTACCATTACTGTGCTCTTACATACCAGGCCTGCAATCTGAAGACAGAGCGAAGGCCGGCCATTAACATCGACTTTGTTACTTAGTGCACCTGCTGCAAAGATCAGATGACCAGCATGAAAGCCAGCAGAGACGTGGAATGTGATCAACTAGGGTTTCTGTCATGTTGTTGAACATTTAGGTACATGTTGTCTCCTTGTGTTGCTTAAAGCCGAACCATAAACCTTTTTAAAGAGAGTCCTTCGCCGAGAAGCTCATGGACACAATTAGTAATCAGAATTGGGATCTTTGTGCATTATGTGTTAAGTCTGTATAAACAATTTATTTACAGGAGGAGAATTCCAGCCAGCAGTATAACATAGACACTGCTGAGAAAGAAATAAGCTATGTAAGTTGTTATAGTTTGGTGCTGAATCCTAATTTCAATGTCATATTAAAAAGTCATATTACATAAAAAGGTTTATGAACAACGAAGCCTAAAAACACTTCTGTCTTGCAGCAGAGACCTGGAGGGGACACTGCGGTGGATGAAGGCTCTGGGATGTAGCGGAGACGTAGCACAAGACGACAATGCTGTTGATGGCTCGAGGTCAACTACAGTACACTGTTGATATAAAATATAAAGTATAATCAACTGGGTGAACCATTGAACAAGGGATTTCTCCAATTAAGATGATTTGTCTCGAGGATTGATTTGCATGCACACTTTACTATCTTCTAGTTAAAATAATAAGAAAAGTGATAACAATTTTGTATTTGTTGCCTCCAGTTATTATTGTTTTAAGGATAAGTTCAACCAAAGAATGAAAGTTCAGTCATTGCCCATACACTTATAGTGCTGATGGAAAGTTAGGTTTAGCTTCAGTCCACTAAACATTTCTGGAATTTCACAGAAAAACAAAATTGCAGCACTCTCCAAAATAAAAGATGGTTATTACATTTTTTTTTTTTTTTATAATATTTTTAAAAAAGACAAAAAAAAAAAGTTGGCTTAATACAGTTTGTCCAGTGTAATCCAAGTCACTGGAAGCCCTGTGATCCCAAATTGATTTCTAGAGATATTATTTACACCCTAAACAGACGGTTGGGTTCATGCACCCACTTCAGATGGGGTAGCTTACCAGCTACAGTGAGGAATTCAGCTACAAAGGGTGTGGATAGTTACTTTTCAAATCAATTTAGGATCGTCGGGGCTTCTGAAGACTTTGATTATGCTGGACAAACTGCATGGAACCATTTCAATGTATATTTGAGTTGGTTTTTTTTAACATTTTAAAACAAGTCCTCATCTGCTTCAGTTGATTGGGACAATGCTGTTTTGCTGTGATGCTCCAGACTTTCCACACTGGGTTGAGTAAATTACAACTCAGTTTCCATTTTTGGATGAACTTATCCCTTAAGGTTAGTAGTTGATACTGAAACTTGGTACATCTCAGTAACTGTGACTTGTTAGTGAAGCAAACTAACCATTGTCAACATGGAGCTTTGTATGAACACTTTTTTTTATAAAAGTACATTATGTCCATATTTGTTCATTTTGTCTCATTTTGCAGTAAATGACTGATACAGACAGGTGACACATTAAAGGAAAACAACTGTTACATTAGGTGTCGTAGTGCAAGAAATTGTGCCACCACGAGTCATCAGAACATCTTCAGCTCCAGGTTTTCTGAAATGAACTTGAGGATGAAAGTGTTTTTCCTAATGATGTTCTCTCATTTTAAAAAAAAATATTTTTGGTATGATTTTGGTGTGTAGCTTTCAGTCCAAAGTCTCCCATGGGTGTTACTTTGGGTTGAGATGTTGTAACTATGGAGGATGATTTTAATTCATTGTGTATGTTGTAGAGCATGTTTATCCTCTCAAGTACCCACAATTTGACATCTGACGGGATAAAATCCTTTACTGTGTAAAAGTATCTGTCAAAGTAACTGTGAGTATCCACAGAGAGTGAGGGGCTGCTGCCTCTTTCCTGGTGCCTTCAAGGGCTCAAAAACACAACTCATATCCCATATTAATCTCCTGCGTCAAACAATGTCTAGCTAATGCTGTCACAGGGTGCGTGCAAAGTTGGGTCTTTCACATTTTTTTCCGAGGCTTGTGAACAAACCTGTGTGTTAGTTATTTGTTATTTGTTCCATTAGGGTCAGGGTTAGGGTCAGTCTCTCCACTACAACAATCCAGGGAATTAGCACTAGTTCCGTTAACCCACTGACTAATCCTTCAGTGCAGCTCATTGACTGACAGGAATATACAGTTTGTGCCTGACCTGGAGCCTGCAAATTAGATTCAAATAATTGTGAAGGCTGGATGTTTAGAGAAACAAAGAAAGTCGTTGTCCTCTGAGTGGTTTCTATTTATGTCAGCTTGCGAAGAGGTCCGCTGCAATTATTTCACGTTTAAAGATCTATACAAAAAAACCAACCTCAAATAACTTACTAATCCATACGTTTCTCCAGTCAGTTAAAGTTGTTAAAATACTCTTCTAAAAAGGTATATGTATAGTTTTCTCAGATGTCACATGCCGATCACGGGCTTTGGTGGTTGCTTTCTCCTCACATGTCTGCTGGACAGATGACCAATGGAATGAATGAAAGGTGAAAACGGACAGATGTGAGGTGTCGCTCTTCTGTTGAAATGACTAGTGTGATATCTTGCTATCGTTTTATGCATAGCTTCAAGTATGAGCTCCCTTTAATGTTATAATGTCATGTTATGTGTTAATAATTGCTGCTATGCACAGGAGGCGACAGGCTACTGCATCCTTAAAGTAACATTCAGGTAATCCTCGGAAATTCACCAATTCACCCTTAAAGTGTTAGGAGCTTCCAACTATAATAAGAAAAATAAAACACATAATGTAAGCCAAAGTTACACATCGCTGAGTTAATTCTCTATGGAAATAAAGTAGCAGGGACCCACTTTGTGTAGTACGACATGGTTATAAGGGCTGTTTGCTTTACAGTTTTGGTGTTAGACATCATAAAGTTAAAGTTATTATGAAGTCTACGCAATATTAATAGTAGTAATCCTATGATTGTATAAGGAAAAGAACAGGAAAGAAAATTGCTACATTTTCTGTTTTTATTTAGTACAATTATTAATCTGCCGTTGCATACGTATGACATTCCCTACTTTCCGACAGTACCGGAAGGCAGCATAAAACAGGCAGCACTAACTGTTACGGCTTGACACTTTAGCTTTAGCCCACATACAAGCAACAGCGGCGGAGTCTTTCAAAGAAATTGTAAATCACAATGTAAGTCTACTTTGTCTCTACTTAACGTTTTTAAACGTCAAATGTTACTTGCTCGAACTTGACAAACACGCCGGCCTTCCGGGTAGTTTTGTGAAACAGGATCACAGAGAAAAGCAACGCCCAAAACTTTGCTGCTAGCATGCAACAAGTGCTAGGACGGTAGTTTTCAATCCTAAGCTAAGCTAACCTTAGCTGTCGCAGTGTTACACTAGAGTTTGGTAACTTTGTCCAGCACAAACTATGTCAACAGTCTTATGCGAGTTAAGTTGGCAATTAATGGAAAGAACATACAATGTATGCTTGTATAACATCTAGAGTCCCAACTGCGTTGATATTAACAATGAGCAATTAGCTGTATGCTAGTTTACAAGCGAGCCTTTTTCTCCTGGTCCGAGCTTTCTGTTTGAAAAAACTAATATTAACTGATATTTACGTGGTAAAAGCTGGAAATAGTTCGCGGGGTAATGAGATAACGAAATCAAATAGTGTCAGCACTACTATTTAGGGCAGGAAATGCATCGATAACTAATCTACCAGTTGTTGGTAACATAAGTCAATACTTCTATTGCTAATGGAGTAATTAAAATGGTGTAGCTGACTAGGACTGAATGATGTTTTATTTTTATACTCACTGTTGATCGAGCTTTGGTCACGTTATAATATGAATATTTCGCCATCTAAATCTCTTTCTATAAAAAAAAAAAACCCATTGTTTTCCTATTTCCATGAACCTCCCCATCCCCTCATCTCCTCCCACCCTTCGCCTACTCACCACCCTGCACAGGAAGTCTATCTAAGCTAAATGATTGTAATTCAAAATGTACTAGAGGAAACCAAGAACCTTGTTGTTCCATAGTTGTTTTGCAGCCCTGATGGAATCTGCCCATAATTTTCATAAAACTTGGATACAGAATGGGTCTCAGCTCAGAACAGACCCCATAAACCTTTAGTGTGGATCTGGATAAATGGACGCATCCAGGACATTTTTCCCACTAACTGTAACATTGCAAGAGGCCGTTTATTGACATTTATATTAATTTCACAGGGAGTAATACAGGGATCATGATGGAAAAAATAAGCTGAATTTAAGTGGCTGGTATCTCTGAGTAACATTTGATGTAGTTCCTATAGATAATCAGAATCTAGCAGATTAAATAATGTTTCTGTATAGGGTAGCTATTTTTCAGTCTATATATTTGATAAATGTGGATAGCAACCGGCAACTACCACCAAGTAAAGCTGAGTGATGGGGATTCAGAAAGGTATCAACAGTGATGACGTTTGATTCAATTAAAGGCAAGTGTTGGGACTTGGTGGAGGTATGCGCTCTACTGACTACCATTCTAGTTAGGGATTGTCATTCAACATGAGTTGAAGTGTTTGACATTGCAAGCTCAGCTATATGTGATGCAGTCAGCTAACCGTTTAAGGGTGAGTCACAGCACATGACACGAGATCTTAACTGTCTGATTTTGTATGCTTTACAGTATTTTTATTTTTTTTAACTTTCACAGGACAGTCAAGAAACTGCAAATAGACATTCATATATCCCTGTTGGAAGTTATAAACAAGTAGTAATTGATGCAGTATATCAGATAATAGTGGGAAGAAGATATATTAATTCCTATTTCACTGCTCTAGTAAGTTCTGTTTTGTTGAGTCACAGTTTGGATGTTGATACGCTGTGAAGAATGGATGCATGACATGTGGCATGCGTAAAGCCACATGGATTCATTCATTATGTATTTTCATGAACAAATAAACAGAAACATCAACTTGAAATATACTCGCTCTATAATCTCACGTGCAATTAATGTGGACTTTGGACTGTTCATTTTACTTCTGTGAACACGTCTTACAGCAATGGATTTATGAGAACTTTACGCAACAAATTAAGTCCTGCTGTATTTACAGTGAAAAGGACATGTTCCAAAAAGCCACAGACTTGATTTTGAAAGGAGATATCAAAACATATCTTCATTAAAAACATAGTGACCTTGTTGTTGCTTCAAGAATCTCCTCGAACAATCATCAGTGGAACCAAAGTGGCTGTCAGTAGGCCTTTTACACTGCAGTCCATTTATGAAGGCCAGTTTCAGGGCCCTGTAATTGTGCAACGAGGATTCGCCTGGCATCACTCACTGGGGCACTTACAAGGAATGGAGTCATTGTTTATGCTAATAATAACACCTGAACTTTTCTGCTATGACACGTCTGAGTGTCTGTTGTGTACAAATTCAAAGGACAGCAAAGGTACATCTATATGATGCCAGTGCACCAAAAGGGAAATATCAGCTGTGAAAAAGTCAGGCAGCAGGACTTGCCAACCCAATGTTCATTGACAGGAAATTAATTAACCATTTTGAGGATGGAAATGATTTAATAGATATTAAGATAAATTTAGATATTTTTATGTAGAAGAGCAAAGATTCTCAGGCTTCAGACACTTTACTGTGAATTTCTTCAGTTTTTCTTAGTCTTTGATAAGAGTAAACTCAATATCATTAGGCTTTGGACGTTAGTTTTATTAATAGTCATTTGTAGATGTCGCACTATTCCCTCAGATTCTGTAAACCAAACAGTTCATTCGGATTGAGAAAGCAATTGGTAGATTGATAGATCAGTATTGGAAATTATTAACGACAACCCTAATGTTGTTTTAACATTTACAGTATTTTTTACTTGTCCAATTGGGCGAGCAAGTTGAGTTCTTCTTGCCCCTGTAATATTTTCTCTCGTCCACCAGGAAAGACTGACTGTGTGCTTGTTTGCTTTGAATCAATTGCGATGTAGAGCTGAAGCGCTTGCTGCCACATAATAGAACCTTAACATCTGGACCTGCAGTTCCAGCCTAACCTATGCCACCAAAACTAGAGAGCACTATTAACAGCAGCAATTAAACACAGCTGCAGATACAGACTCTTCAAGGTGTGCTATCAACAGTAAAGTATAAGCACTATATTTTGACACTTGTCATCTGCGTGACATGTGTGATATCTGCAGTTGCTTTTGATAGGTGCCATTTTGTGTGTTTTTTGTTGATTTTCATGTTACATTCGCATCAACTGTAAGCTTAAATAAAATTGCTCATAGAAATGGAAAATAATTTTGCCACCAAAACCTCTGTTGGATACTAAAAACTCAACAGCAGAATATAAATAGAACTTGTGGCTGTAAACCTGAACCTGTATTGTCTTCATGGAGTGTTAGGTTGGGTTTGGTGTTTGTAAAGGATTGTTTTTGGCCAGGAAATGTAGTACGCTGGGCACAAGTCCAGCACACATCAGTGCAACCTGGAGAGAGTTGACTGCGATGTGTTCCTGTGTTGACATTCTAGACAACTGGAATGTGAGTTCTTGTATCTCACTCCAAGACTTATGCTGTATTAAAAAAGAGGCACCAACCATAGTCGGCTCTGAAATGCTGACTGAGGATAATACACTGTGGCTGTGATGTTTGCACTCTCTCAGCCACTCTGCTGTGTGGCAAGTAACAGCCAGGTTTCATGATCAACTGGCTGTTGGGCAAATAGTTTTGTTGACTCTGTTATGCTACAGATTACAGCTGGTTTGTTCACATATTGATAAAAAGCTAAACTCTGACAGAATGCTCCTCTCATATTTTGCATATTTCTTTAGTTTATTGCTTATTGAAAACTTTTCTAGCCCAAGTAGGGCTTGGATTTGTACATTCACAGGGATTTTGGAGAAAGTGTAGGAAATACTCAGGTTGAAAATACGGAAATGCGTCCTTTGTTGCAGCTGCACTTCCTCATCTATCACCATCAACTGACCATTATGTTTGCAAACAAATACACAATATGTCTATATTTTTTCTTATTGGTATAATCTTGAGTAAAGGTCCTCTTTCTGTAATACCAGGAGAAATAAGAGGGAGGCTGTGTGTGTGGGTTTGGATATGTCAACAGTGCCCCGGTCAGAAGGTCAGTGTAGTCGTAGTTGAGAGGATTATTTAGTTTGTCAGCCTCGTGAGAGTTGGCGCATAGAGTCTGCAGTTAAATGCTAAAAGAGCAGTTTGCATTGCCCTGTGCCTTTTTTATTTATTTATTTATTTATTTTTTTAGGGG
>CAEMYA010002158.1:3528934-3540929 GCA_903131615.1 Diplodus sargus
TTTTTTAGGGGGGCGGGGGGGTTACCTTTCACTGTTGTTCCAACCCTTGATTAGATGGGAATCTGATTTCTTTTTTGATGAGCATGTATGAAAATGGCAAAATAAAGTTAATGCTTCTCCTCCACTAGCAATGTCATTTGTAGCTTTGTTTGTCACAAGGGGTGATCAGGGACGTTTTAAGCATGTAATATATTTTGTTAGTTTTTTGTTGGCATTTTAGTGTGTGTGGGTGTGCCCACTTGTGGTGGAAGAGGAAAAGAAGTGATCGATCTCCGGCCATTTTGCCTCGCCTTTAAATCTGGGCTTAGTCTCAGTATGTGTTGTAAACTTCTACACCGGTCTGTTACTGAGTCACAATAAATCCTGTATAATCCCTTAAATTCGGTGGAAACACCGTTAACCTCCTTCCAATTTTAATAATCTATTCTTGTCTTCTGTGAGACGAGTGTGGTCAATGCAGAGCAATGCCTTCCCAAGTCAGGGGGTGGCAGTAGCAACCTACTGCAAAAACAAAAAAATCAGTTTCCATGGTTTATGCCTGTTTCATTGTTTCGTGCAGTCTTCACAAGTTATTATGAAAGAACAAACTTTAGTAAATGAGAATTTATAGTCACGCTTGCAGATTGAGATGGGCTGGGTGCTTTTAATGTTTAAATTGTACAGCTGTTCATAGTTGTCCATGAATTTCAGCCATCTAACCCCGAAACCTGATATAAAACATTTGTATGAAGCATTAACCCTACAGTGAATATCATGGCATCATCATCCAGTGTACTCATACTTAATATACTTCCATCGTCATATTATACTTCTCTATGCTTATTTCTTGGAATCTTACTTCAGTCATCACATTGAATGACAAATTATGGAAAGTAAAAACATACCATGTGCTTAATGATTGCAGTTGTTTGGAGAGGGACAAATTAGAGCATGAGTGTTATACAAATATTTACTTAAATCACACTTCAGGAATACCTGACCTTTTCCCCTCCCCATATTTAACATAATTATTCCCTGCAGTAGAAGGTAATGTCAGTATGATAGTCTACTATATAAATACGAGATTTCGGCGTCTACTGTATGAGCAGTCGATCCTTTTTCTTTTTTTTTCCTCAAAATTTCTTCATTCAATTTCTGCACACAATTTAGAAAAGTACAACAGTTTTACATTATGTCCAAGTGTCTGCATTGGAGTGAAAGAAAACCCCAACATGAATCCCACTATCCCCCCTGACAGCCCATGTCAGCTGTAGTCACAATAAACAACAAAATTGTTACATAATAGCATATAGCAACATAAGTGAATAATTACAGTACTGTAAGACAAAATAGAGTAAAATATTACAATAAGGAAGAAAATAAAGATAGGGGCTGGGGTTCCTCTTTACAACTTTTAAGAGGCGTCTGTATCATCAGGAATAACAGTAAGATGATTGCAAATATAAGCCATGAGCAGTCAAACTTTGAGTAGGTTCAGTTTTTGATGTTTTACTCTGAATTAGTTTTAAGCTTTTGTAATTACAAGGGCCTCCTAATCCCTTTAAATTAGAGGTTGTGCCATGTAGCAAACATTTACTTGTCACGCAGAGACAACTTTTCTTGACTGAAATACCTCAAGATGTATTCGAAAACAATTTCTCACATTTTGAACAATGTCACATTTTGTTATGTAATGATTTAATGGCCCAAAATGACCTGATTCTGTTTCAAGGGGGGTTGAAATACTAAATTAATTTACTGCCTTGGATTCTGATGTTGTACTGTATGTATTTGTACTGGAGTAACAAAATTACAAAACAGAAGAACAATACTAACATACATTACCCTCTGCTGCCTGCTTTTACAGATACTCTACATCTTGTAAACATTTTCATTGAGGGAACAAAGGATTAAGTTTGATCAGCTGCAGTGTTTCTTTAAATTAACTTGTAAAGTCAAAGTGGCGTAATCATTCATTATTTATTATTATTATATATTTTTTGCTCTGCTTGTGATAAGAATGAATTATTGAAATTGGGTTAGCCATTTGGCTTATCGCCAACTGTCGTCATGTGTTGTAAAATTTTAGGTGCAGATTGAGTGACATGGTATACAAAACACATTTTTGTGAAATCTCACAGAGAGCTAACATCTACGCTTACATTTCATCATTTCAACAGGTCAGCACTCCCTCCAGAAGGATCTGGTGCAGCGCCAGGCAACAGGCGCCTGCAGCAGACCCAGGCCCAGGTGGATGAGGTACGATACGTCTCTGATTACTAACTTGCAGGTCCAGTCAAAACCCCAAACGTTTCACACTGGTTGATGTTTATAATAATCCTAATGTATGTATGCTCTACCATCAGGACAAAGACTGTATTCCCCCCCAGCAAGAGGGAAAGCAAAGACATGAGAGACCTTTTAAGCCTGCCCCATTTCAAAGTCAATTATCATTTTTTATGTATAAAGTCACTAGATTCTTACTATTCTTCATTTCCAAATCATGCAATCTAGGACAGGTATATGTATTTTATGTAACTTTTTAAAAAATCAGGGGCATACTACTTGGCCTACTGTTCCCACTGTACTAAATACTTTACTTACTCTCACCTAGCCCACTCTTATCTTTGAACTCCAGTGGCTCCCACCTCTCTCTGTCTGCAGCCACTCTGTATGACTCCTTTCCTCCTTGACGTCTGTCTCTAGCAGAGGCTTGCGTAACCCTTGGCAGCAGTGTCATGAATCACCGCAATGTGGAATCAGTAGCTCTACCTCCACATGTCCGCTCACATGCAGGAGAGCGTTCAGAAGATCACTTCTTTTCCCCAATTTTAAGGGATTATATTCAAAACCATGTCAGTGAGGCCACATGGAACAAATGGCTGCCAAGTCTCGCTCCCACTTTGGTTTCATTCTTAATCTCCTTAACTGTTCTCCCTCTCTCTTCCTCAGTTCTGGCCTCCTTGATGTTAGCCCCTCCTACACAGAACTTTAACCCAAGTGTGTGACACAAAGCCTGTGATTGGCCGTCAGAAGTTTATATAATCACAAGGGTTACGTAAGGCAGGCATGGGCCTACACACTCCTCCCCACCCTGCCGCTCTGTGTGAGGGGAGGGGCATAAGTGAGGTTTGTGGATCAGTGGAACATATGGGTTATGTGTATTCTGTGATACTGCGAGTGCACACATGCGCGCCCGTTGGCGAACTCCGTTAAGCAGAAGTGTGGTTATAATTTGTTTTCACCTTTTAAGGGTGTGATGTTGCTTGATTGGTAACTTCGTGAGAGGTTGTATACAACTGAAAGCATGGATGTCATCATTAAATCAGTAACTACAGAAATTAAACCAAATGTTTGGTCTTTTACTTTTTGTGTAGGTGGTGGATATTATGCGCGTTAATGTGGACAAAGTGCTGGAACGTGACCAGAAATTGTCTGAACTGGATGACCGAGCAGATGCACTGCAGGCTGGAGCCTCCCAGTTCGAAACCAGTGCTGCTAAGCTGAAAAGGAAGTACTGGTGGAAGAACTGCAAGGTGCCAAAACACATATTACACAGTCCCTGCTCCCCTAAAAATTGCAAACACACCCTTTTTCCCTATTGTAACTGAAAATTGCTCTAGTGGATCTTAAATGATCATATTAGAAGTCTTTAATTTGGACGCTTGTTTGACTATGCAACATACATTATTTACATTTATCACTTACAAGAATGTATCATCACAACACAAGAGCAATCTTACACATAAATTATCCTTCTGTAAATATCAAGCTTCATTTATTTTCCTTTTGCACAATAGCATGTTAGTTACAGCCCCCACATGCTACACATCTTTAACAAATGTACATATTGAAATTAGGATATAATAACATTTAAAAAAAAAAAATCATGATTCTGGTTGAGGTGTTTGGCACTGAACTTGTTGTACCTTTACCCCTTGCAGATGTGGGCCATCCTGATAGCTGTCATTGTGATCATCATCATCATCATTGTCAGTGAGTATCGAGCCTTAGGTCAGAGAAGATTGTCATTGACAGTTCTGACAGTATTGTTGCAGTTACATCAAGAAGACCTCTATGTTCCTCCTTAAAGCCCAAATATTTATAAGTGTAACCATGTGTCCTTGATCTAAAAAGCTCCCTCATTCTTCATTCACAGTTTGGAGTTACTCGTAAAACAGAAACATGTAAAGGAGGAGGAGTGGGGGAAACGATGAAGAAGAGGAGAGGAGCAATGTGCACAATTAATGTCTCAGAGGAAGACGTCACATGATTTACTTGCTACTGAGCTCCACAACATTTTTCCCCTACTGTATGGGGGTCTTCATTCCTTATCCTGGTTTGCCCTGTGTGTGTGTGTGTTTTTGCACGTGTGCCATAGTAAAGAAATGTGATAATACCAGAGTTTTACCCAGCCTTACTACCCTTAACTTGATTTTGTGTGCCAAACCACCTGCCAAAGATTAAAGAACCATACCTACAGAAACTGGTTCAAAAAGTCAAGCCAATCCAAGACCTATAAAAAGTGTAAGTGCATCATCTTTTACTGTAAAACACACCCACACACACATACTCCAACATCAGGACTAGAAATTAAACATTTTGTTGTAAACTCTCTTCAACTTATATTTGCTTTTTTATGTTTTATTAATAGCCATTGATTTTGTGTGCCACTTTAAGAGAAGTGCCTTTAAAGATATGCTGTTCTGTAGTTTAGATCATAGGTTCTCAAAGTTTAGTCTATGGGCCAATGGCAGCCCTCAGAAATATGACATGACATTCAGTCCATTGTAGTTTTATCATCTGTCAACTTTAACTTTCAGTAGGCAACACTTACATACACTACTCAGAGATTGAGGAGAAACAAACCTCAGGGGATTCCAATCCTATACTGAATGCGGGCCTCAATCATTTGCTGGCTCCCTCTCGCCAAAACTCTGAGAACCCATGGTTCATTGCAACAGTTACCCTGCATATCATAAAGAGATACCCCTTTCCAACACGTACACATTTGTATTTTCCAGAGTGCCAAGTTTTTGTTCATTTTCTCTCGTCATTTTTAAAAATAATTTGCTGGTCTGTCATTTTAAGAATGGTTCAAGTTGACCAGGGAATGATGGGATTTGATGCCTTGTTTTATTTATGCACATGGTTGATTGCTAATTCAGTTCTCTGTGTAAGACATTTTGATTTTGGATTAAAAAAAGTTTTCATTGATTTGAATTTCATTGATCGCCCAACAACAAAAAGCTAACCAGGAACACACTATTAAACGACTGATCATACCTGTCCTTATCCATCTTTCCTTCATGTAGGACTTAAAGTATGAGTCTAGATACATGTCTGAATGCTAAGACCAACAGCCTCACAGCTGGAGTAACTGCCACAAAGTTTTATTAAAAAAGTGCTACACTGGGTTAAAAGTGGTGAATTGTCTCAATCACGTCTCAAGGATGTGCTGTAAAAATTTGCCTTGTGAAATATTCAAGTACAACAAAGTGAGAAAGTAGTATTAGACAGACGCCTTAATGGTTTCTCCAATGGAGAACAGCCAAAACTCAGCCTCGCCTTGTTGATCTTATATACCAGCTAGTAAAAGAGTTGTATCTTCTGAATGCTCCAGCTGTCCAAACATATACTGTGCTGCTTGCTTAATCAGCTGAGCTTATTAACCTTTAATGAAGTTCTCTGTTTTGACACACTTTGCATGTATCCAATCTGATAGATGGTAGTAAGGAGATGAGTGTTTCTGAAGTGTGATTTTTTTTTTTTAGTTATTTTCTCACTAACTCTTGCAATCTCTTCTGTAGAAATAACCTTTAGGAGACTGTATAGTATCTTCTGTCTAGGTGCTCACTGCTGAGTGTTTTAGTACAGAGAAAAACTTTGTCAGGCAATGACAGTGTGATATATATACCATACCACCACTGGATGATTGTATTCCTGGCTGTTGCTTCCATCCTATAAAAATAAATGTATTTTAATGAGACGAACAATTTGGGATTACTTTCTGTATTATTTCCCTCGGTCTGGATTTTTATTACCACAAGTAGAACTGTTGATATTTTTAAGTAGTTTTAAAGTTAATTGGCTAAATGTGACACTTTGGTAATTGAAATTAACCTTAACACAAGTATGTGCTGTATACATTTTGTGGTATGTATCCATTAAAGAAATTGTGTAATCATTTTCAAAGGCCTCTATTAAAGCTTGTTACTGGCCTGGCTTTTATCATAGAGGCATGGAACTGTCATCATCCTCCCATCTACTCCTCAAATTTGAGACCCAGTATCGTCTGTGAATTTCTCATGTCTCCCTACTGGAAGTCTGCTCTTCGGCCTTAAATGACTTTTGCTTGAATAAAACTGATGTAACAATCTGATTTTTTCAGCCTGATCTGTCACAGAATATTTTAAACATTATTCTTCTCAAAAGCAGGTTAGGGACAACAAAGTGTCTGTGATTCCTCTGTTGGGAGTTTGATACAGTCATACTTTCTCACTAATTCAGTAGTTGAAAAAAGACCGAGTGGATTTTCCGCGCTGACGAGCTGTTCACAGGCTGTCACCAGACTGTCACTGACACCAGAAAGGTTGCAAGATGAATAATTGTCAGCAGAAACTTTCCATAGAGAAAAAGGGGTTATGGTGATCTATTATTGCACACCACACCAGCTGTTTACCTCAGCAGCGTTCTCCCTGAACCTTTAATCTATTTATTAACCAACCTCATAAGACCCCGTGCCAACAATCTTCCCTCATTACCTCATTATGAGGACTTTATTTTTCTCAGTTTTCTCAACTTTGCTATTGTTGTCATTATCCTAACAAATTACACATCAGTACCACTTCTTGACTCAGTCCTGGGTTAACTTTCTAGATGGAACTAGGGCCTAATTGAGATTTGGGCCCACTCCTGGACAAAACTAACAGAAATCCCATATGGTGAACCAAAACCAGATTATGAAAACAAAAAAAGTCTCCAGGCAAATCATGGCTGCAACTAAGATTTGTCTGTCAACCTCTAGTTTGGTTTATGTATTAATCTAAAATGTATTCTGTCAAACCAATGCCCACAAATCCAAAGTTACTAAGGTAATTGCCACAGGTGAAAGCTTAATAGACAATATTCACATTTGATAAAACCCAAAATATCAAAATAATTCCAAATCAAAAGTTCCTACGAAAGCTGACAAGACGTGTGAACTGCATTAGCTGGATCATATGGCGGCTGTGTTCATTCATCAGCAGTAGAGGGCTGGATGCAGCGGGCTGTAATGAGTAGGTGCTTTCTCAGTCCACACCGGCTTGTTGTCCCCCTGTTGTGTAACATGGAGGTCCACGTGAATCGACACCAAGCCCCTGACAGATTGCCGTTTAGACACGCCCGTTGTCAGACTCTGCATCCAATCACGCGAAAGACACTTAATTGTTCTGTCCAATCACCGTGGAGTGGGCGGAGTTACACGGCACCGGCCTCACGTTGCACAAATGTGTCAAGCGCTCCAGAGTGGATGACGATTTGCCTACGTGAGTTGGAGATAATTCCCCAAAATATCCTTAATATGGCCCTACGATCAATTTGATGTAAATTCAATGTGTGGATATTGAAGCGGAAACACACGGGAAGCTGGAAAGGTAAATATTTCAACAGAAGATAATAGATTTGAGGTGTCGTTCGCGGGTTAGCTAAGACAGCTAGCAACCTCGCCCACGGCACCAACCAAGAGAACACGGGATGTAAACAAATGAATTTTGAATTCTTGTGTTGTCTCCTAGCACACTCGTATACGTCTGCAGTATGTCGTTTAAGTTGATCGCTTTATCTCTCCATACAGTAAAGCGTGACTTGGCTGTGGGAGTGTACAGTACTGTCTGTTGCTAGTATGTGTTAGCTACATGACATGTCTGCCATAAGTCAGGGGTTTGCAGTTAGCGAGTGGCGCTGAGCGAGTTATGCTATTAGCAGACGGCAGCTTATTTTGCTCTGAGACGCTTACATTGCTTGAAGTGAAGTATAATTATAATACCTTAAAAGTCATGAACTATCGTAAGTCATTAATCTGTCACGTTACACAGTAGTAATTGACATGTTGCCTCAAAATAAGACAATCTGGGTTTACAGCTATTTTCTGGATTGGTCAATGATAACTATCTATCTATCTATCTATCTATCTATCTATCTGTCTATCTATCTATCTATCTATCTATCTATCTATCTATCTAGCTATCATGTAATGTGTCATTAAGTTTAGTTTGCAGCTGGCGAGATTTGTGGCAACATGACCCTAACCCTAACGTCATAATAATGGCCATTTTGCTTGAGTCTATGGTGGAGTAGTACTAGTCTCTCCCTTAAGCCTGAGCTGTGGTTGCTGAGGTTGTTGAGGGTATTGGGTTCATGTGGGGAGGGGAAAGCTAACTATAATGAGTGTCAGGTTTGTTTTTCGGTGGGAGTGGGTTGTGGGCTGTTTTTCAAGTTTGAAGAGCTTTGTTTTGTTTTTTTCACCAAAGGATGAAAGCATGTTAAACAGGTATCTGTGTTGGCATGTCACTTTTATGTGTGTATGTTTGTGTAGTTGTAGAAATAATCTTGGTGTTAGAGGTGACCTATATATAGGTATTCCTACAAACTCACTATACTGTCACTGGATGTTTGCACCCCCAGCAATGAATACTTAACTTGTTGTCGGAAGCCAGTAAGCCCATTTCCACCTGACTCGTAAGCTTTCAGGTGTTAATAAAATACTTGTTTTAATACTTAATAAATTATTTTTCTTTAATTAGATAAATGTTCATTTTTAAGGTGTAGATAAAACATGTTTGCATGTTGCCAGTCAGTGAATGATGTTATTATGTAATAATATGATGTCATAACCAAATGTTGTTGCCCTGGATGTATATCCCGCCAAGCTTTTACTTCCATATTGGCTGGAATTTGTAGTGTAGCTGTGTGATTTGAGATGTGAGTTAGTCTGAGCAAGCCTTTAATATAACAAGATAAGCTCCTTAATGTCTTTTCACATACGTTGTTGAATCCATATGCAAAACTGTGCAGACAGACAGAGTACATTCAGGAGACATAGTTGAGATTAATGTAGGCTTTGACACAGACATTGCCTTGCTCATGGCTCTTCTTTGACTCCATGTACAGTTAGTCCTGTATACTGGTGAAAAACAGGCAAAGGTTGTTGCTCCCCTCATAAGCCAAGTTGCCCAAGGCGATTTCTGCTCAAACGAAGACATGTTCTCATTGCAGTGTAGCAATATTTTGTGACAAGACAGCAGGGCATTTTAGTGTAACAGAAGTTGTGATATTTATTTACTGAAGAATAACATTGGGATGATATCTTAGTGTATTTATTTATTTTATTTTTTTACAATTTCAGGCTGTATATTGTTTGGCACAGTGGACAAGAGAGACGCAACCAAATAAAGAAAACATCCTCATCAATTCCACAACGCATGCACAGCATTTAGAAAACACACTGCAAATACAGCATCCCCATCCAAATGCAGCAACACAACAGAAGTGTTTGCAGAGTCCACTGAAAAATTGTTGAACATGGCACGGACACACTTGTTGTTGCCATGGTTTGTGTGACTCATGAAGTTACTGACGTTAGGACCGTGGATTTCTTTCTTCTCTGACTAAACTGCTCTGCTTAGGGCTGAAAAATTGATCGAAGTATTAGCAAAATCACAATATTACCAAGTGCAATCTCAGGAGCTACAACTTTTGTGTAGAATGTGTCACAAACATATAATAAATTAAGAATTGTGGCACAAGAGATGCTCTGATGTGCAAATCATGTTTTCCAGACATAAGGGGAGAACATTGTTTGGTATAGAGCCAAGAAAAAAAATCACATCATTATAGATTTAATGTCATTTTCAGTGAAAAAGACATGCAAAAATGACCATACTAGGGAAAATCTTGGCTCATATCATGAGCGCAATAGCTGTCAAAATAGTTGCAATCTGATTTTTACTTTTGTGCATATTGTTCAGCCATAACCTGCTTATGCTCTGAAAGTGACTGCTGCAAGCGCCTCACATAACCATACAGAGTGGAACAAGTTCTGGAATCTATTATGTGAACGACTTGTTGGGAGATTTTATTGTTTATGATGCATATAAACATTTACTGTCCAACCACCAGACAGATTACCTATAGCCTGCATGATACTCACATAGACATTATTATATCAGATATATTCCAACATTTTTGTTGTGTGTATCTGATGTTTGTTTGTGAAGTAACAACATTTAGTTTTGTGTTTAAACATTTGAAATATTTGCTCCTTCCCAGAAGAAGATTTCCCTCCTTAAAAAATCCCCATATTAAAGACGCCTACTTCCTTGTGTAAATTACATAACCCTTTCGAGTGCAGATTTTTATGTGACCACAGTGCTGCCTATTCGACCCCATGCACCGCTAATGAAGTTGAGGCTCACCAGTACTGGGGCTTTGGTCTGCCTGGAGTGCCACAAATAGAACTGATGGCCTGTAAAAAGCTGATAAGCCTCTTTTTGGAATTTGTTGTCTGATTGAAGAAGATTTCCACGTGTTGTTTTTTTTGGGTTTTTTTGCTTGTGTTTTGTGTATATGTGTACCTTCTCTTGTGTTGCAGTGCATTGTGGGCCACTGTAGTTCAGTCTTGTGAAAATGAGTCCTATATGTAACAGTGGAACACAGATCATTGCTTGTTTATTTTATCTGTGACGTTGTTATTGTGCTAAGTGTATTAGAAAATATCCTTATTAACATTATTTTTGGAAGTCTGTTTTTTTGCTTTAAACGTATTTCAATTGTTTTGTTTTTGTTTCGACCTTCTAAATTATATCTATACAAAAAAACAAGCAGCAGGTTTTTTTTCTGCGATTATCCTTATGACCAGTCAGTCAGTCTGTTGAGTGATAGACTCGCACATTTCCCCTGTGAGAAATGGGGGAGCAAAGTACAGATTACTAAACCGTCTCAGCAACTTGACCTTAGTGTGGCCTTATCGGGTTTGTATGTGTGCTGTAAAAATAAGGCAAAGCCAGAGCATCATACCTGCACCAAAGTAAGCATGCGTTTGCGTCTGTGCCTTGTACACACATAGCACACGGTATAATAGGAGGATAGCTTATACGCTCCGAACTGAGCAAGCTGGTTATGTAATCCTGCAGTGACGACTTGTTGAACGACGCAGGATATTTTCCCTGGCTCCTGTTTGTACCTCTCAGTGTGTCTCCCTCTCTATCTGTGTCTCATTCGTCTTGTCTCACTGTTGTGTGTATGTGGTGGCATCTGTTTTTTTTTATAGCTGATATTATGATAGCTGAAATCAAGCTAGAAAAGGCAGGTGACTGGCGATAGCAAAGACGTTACCTCTGTTTTCTTTTGTGTGTTGTTTTTCATTACAAAGAAGAAGCTTTGGTTGAAAGATGAGAAAACATGTCTCATTGGGCATCAGCTCAGAGGCTGCAGATGGCCACATTGTTATTATTTTGTTGCTGTTGTGTAAAGACTGGGATTTGGCAGCGTTGTTCTGATGTTGGCAGTATTGATAGGTGAGATGTGCTCATATGTGTACATCATAGATGATTGGAGTGAGTAAGACCGCAGTGAGTCCTTTTGATTGTCAGATTGTCCGATAGTATTAGGTAACAAGACAGATTGTGCATCATTCACATTCGAGAAAAGAAAAACCTTGTCTTTTTGCACAGAACATTTTATTCCTACAGATATACAATATGGTCTAAAATTATATTGCGATTATTTTGACAGATATTGCAATTGTGATATGATACACGATTAGTGGGAATGATCATTTATGCATCACAACTTTTCTTTTGTCGTGGCTCTGATTGCAATTATTTCTTTTTTTATTTAGTGATGCAACACGAGACATGTGAGAGACATGGAAGGAATCATACTACGTGTGAAACTAAAAAGTTACTGTTAACAGTGGAGAAGACAAGACAAATAAACAAGCATGCAAAACAAATTATTGCATTGTATTTTGAGG
>CAEMYA010002158.1:3540936-3578795 GCA_903131615.1 Diplodus sargus
GTGTGTGTGTGTGTGTGTGTGTGTGTGTGTGTGTGTGTGTGTGTGTGTGTGTGTGTGTGTGTGTGTGGGTGCGTGGGTGTGTCTTCAGAAGCAGAAAAAGAAGGCAACGGTTTAGAAGTGACTTGCTGAAAGAGACAGTCTAACAATAATAAAAAGATTAAGCTAAATATTTATAGATGGGAAAAAATGCATCAATAAATGAAACAAAAACATTTTAAAAACCTCCATTCCTCCTCCTTACTATGAGTTTGCAGTATTGTGTGCTGTAGCAGTGTTTTGTGTTTTCTGTAATGACATTGATAATAATAACAATGATATAAATACAAAAGAATAATTTTAACAATACCATTGACTACATTAACATCATTATTATCATTACTACCTCGCCACATAAACAAATGTGTTTTCTGTCAGTTCAGTCCATCTCTGTAGGACTACAATACTTCATCCATAATGCTGTGTTATTCATATTACATTTAGCTGTATTGCGATCATGATTATACTTCAGTGGCAAAGGTTCGGAAGACACCAGCTGCTGCTAGTTCTTCCATGTTGTTTGTTTTTGTGCTGTTTCTTATTATCTTCCTTTATTTTCTTCTATCTTACAGAGTTCAAGGCCAACATCCAACGTTCTCTCTGTTGTCGTCGTCACCACATGGAACCCATTCCTGTTGTTGAACATATGAAGACTTTTACCGACCACTGGGATTGGGAAAATTATTACTGATGTGTGACCAAAGTTCGGAGATGCCTGGAGGTGACAGCGGTCCGGATGGGGAGGAGCCTGCAGTACCGCCAACCGCCGGAGAACGTGGGGGGGATGGGAGGGTGGCGTTGGCGCACCATGATGGAGGGGCGCAGTCAGAGTGCCACAGGGGGGAGGAGAGCGGAGCTTCAGGTGGGGAAGCTGGGCAGGAAGATGAGGAGATGACTAGCGGCTCACATGACCTCTCTTCCTCAGCCAATCACAGCCCTGGTAGCGCCATGGGATCCACCTCAGCTTCAACTAAGAGGTATTTGTCTGATTGGGTGTACCCCGACTGTCCTGCACCCACGTCTCTTGATTTACCTCAGAACGAGTTTTAAAATGCAACACAGTATATCAAAACCGTGGGTTTTCATCTCCTTAAATCAACAAAGGAGTGCTTTAAAACTTGATTCATCTCTGTGAAAGTTTTGATACCTTGTACTTGCAGCTTACAAAAACGAAATGTTTATTTGTTTATTCCTATCTACTAGTTCTATCCATGACAACATTGCAATCCCCAAAGTCATCGCTGAAAATTGGTCCAGTGGAGCAAGACACATGACCAGTCAGATGATCAAACAGCTTGTAAACAAGTCAAACATTTAGCCAAATCCCTGGCTAATGTTACTGGCTACCGTCTGAGTGGCAAGTTTGCTACCTTTCTAGTCCAATAAATAAATGAAATAAACTCACAAAATGACTAGAAAGGAATATTGATATTAATAAACTCAACACAGAGAAACAACATTTCAGTTCCTCTTCACCAGATATATGAGAAAATCTACCTGAGCTTCCAGTTTTTAAAAAAAATCAGGTCTTAAAGATGTAATATTTAAGATCTGAACATAATTAATATAATGAACTAACCCTATCAACAGAGTGTGAAGAAGTAACAGTGGTGGCATTATGTGCAAAAAGATGCGTATGTATTGGATTGCACAGATATCCACTGCTAAGCAGCCAGCACGGGCCGTCGCTTCTGTGATACATTCTGTAATAAATCCTCCCGGCCTGATGGTTGATAGTGAGTCACTGTAGCCTCTAGTTTGCCGCAAGAGAGGATGAAGATGTCGAGCCGGCCCGCGAGAGCTATGGATTTCAGCCATAGTTAGTTATTCAGGATAGGAAACCTTTTTCACGGCAGAGGAAAGAAGCGACTTTGAAAGAAGCTAAACAGAAGTACATTTTGTCGGAGCTTTCCAACGCTGGAGGCGGTTGTGGACACGTAAAAAGTGGTAAGTAACATCTAACGTATGTTTACTGAAAAATATCTTTAGTTTAACTAATGACAACACAAACTTTAACAGTTAGCTAGGTCTGATTGTTTTTAGTTACTGTGGCTTAGCTATAATGTAAACTTGTACACATCAGATCATAAGATAGAAGTCTTGTTTTGACCAGCTGTATTTCTGCTCTGCTGTCAGTTATTAGTTGCTTTTATTTATAACAGATGAAGGGACCCAGTAGTACACCATATATTGTCTTTCAGTTAATTATGTTGGCATTATGGTTATGAGACTGTTAAGTAACTTTGCTATACATTTTTGAGGACATTACAAGATTTATTACACATGTCTTACTGCAGCAATCATACTGTTAGATATTGTGTACACTTTTGTACATACATTTTCTTTGTCTGCAGTCTATGTTTTCGCTATGTGACAATATAAAACCATTTGTTTTGTATACAGCTGTTTTTTTAATTTCTTCCTAAAAGAGGGCCGATGGCACTGTGATGTATTATGTATTTAGAGTACGGCCATCATCTGAGTAAAATAATGGATGAATACTGTTAAAATGAAAGATTCTACTAATCATATTTTACATGTACATTTACAAAAAAACATTCTACTGTATAACAAACACAGTCCTAACAGTGAGTCTGAACTAATCTAACTGCTTTGCCACACTGTGTTTTTAGGAGCTGAAATCCCTCCAGACACCCCCAGTGATGAATTACCACCCCATTTATTTTCATCTGCAGCCGGTCTCAATAACAATCCTCCCCAGTTGACGTCTGTCTCTGTACATTAGCTGACATCTTTGACCATCATCCCATGACACATTTCTTAAACTGTGACCTTTTGCATAGCCCATGATGAAGTGGTTTGCACAAAACTGTACAGTTTTGTGAGTCTGAAACATACATATATTATATACATGTCATTGTTGTGTTCTATATTTATGGTCTTTACTGTTGCAGTAATAAGCCTCCTTTTATTATGCACCAGACACCAAGGCTAATTCCTTCCTCTAAAGGAGGAGGCGTTTCTAGTGTCTATTGATGTTTTTGTAAATTTTGTAAACTTTGTAATAAATTGCAAAACATGAAATGCTTTTTGTGTTGACAATTAACTGAAATGAAACATTCCAACCTACTGGAAAGGGGTTTATGCCAGCTTCACTGAAGTGTGTGTCACAAGGGTTGTTTAGTGTAACTGCTGTGTTACACCAGTGGAATGAGTTGTTCTCAAAATGTAGTATCAGTGTGTACCTACAGAGGTCTTTACTTAGCACTTATTGTGTAACAAAATTATGCAACAACTTAGCAATGATGAAGATGTGAATAGATATACACAGTAGTAATTATTTTCAGTCAATGTTAACAACTTACAATAATGAATTTGCATAGAAGGAGATGGAGTATATAAGATAAATGAGAAAAAAGGGTTTGAGCTAAACATTGAGAAAGGGGTAAACACTGCCCCCTATCCGTTTGAAGCAGGTGGCCGGAAATTACCGATGGCTCCTTTTAAAACTGTTGCGTTTGCCACTGCATTGTATTAAGTTCAGCTCTCTGACTGTTTACAGCAGTGAGAACACAGATGGCAGCAAAGGACAGACCCACAGAGAGCTGATGATCACAGTGGCTGAAATGAAGAAGAGGCTTCCGTCTGACAAACGCAGTCGCAGCAAAGCCAGCACTGTGGAGGCCTTACACTACGCACTCAACTGTGTCAAACAAGTGCAAGGTAACCTGACAGCTGAAAACTCTTATGTTCTGGCTGAGTAATGTCACCGCTTTTTCTGATATCATCATGTGTGTTTGTGTGTTGCTCTCTAGCCAACAGTGAATACTACAAATTGCTGATGCAAAATGGCCAGGATGAGAGGAGAGATGCCACTGTTTGCACCCTGCAGGAGTTGGAGAGAGTTACCTCTGAACACACGCTTAAAAACACGGTATACATGCATACACACACACAATGCAAACACACGCGCGTCATACGTGCACATGTGAGTTTATTTTTGCCTCACGCCTTGCGGTGTGTGTGAGTGTATGTGTGTTTACTGCTTTTGTGGGTGTCTGTGACTTGGCTCGCCTGTGTGCTTGTGTCTTTCTACCTGTGCGTGCGTACGTCTCTCTGTGCCTGTGTGTAGGACTCCTTCGTTGTGGTGTTCTCGCTGTCGAGTGGCCGCGTGATGTACGCGTCGGAGCAGGCTCCCAGCATCCTGTGCTGCAAGAAGAAGTTCCTGGAGTCAGCCAAGTTTGTGGAGCTGCTCTTCCACCAAGACGTTAATGTCTTCTACTCGCATACGGCTCAGCTGCATCTGCCGCCCTGGAGCAACTCTAACACAGGTGTGTTTGGACGACATTTATTATACTGTATTTAGGCTTTGTTTTAATCTCAATATAATTTTAAGCATATATTAGGTGGCTTTAGCTGAGTTTGTTCACAAATAGTTGGGAACCAGTGCAGATCCCTAATGGAATTAAAAGAACTTAACTCAGTTAACCAAACTTTTTGTTGTTCTTTGTCTCTTCAGCGGGCATTCTGTTCGACTCTGCCCAGGTCAAGTCTTTTTTCTGCCGAATCAGGTCAGTATACTATATTTTAATTTCTATTAAGGATCTCTCTCGTACTAGGCCTTCCATAAATCTGAGATTTCACAATAATGCAATTTTCTGGGAACATTTCATTTGCTCATGCGTATTCCACAGATTCTAACAATAGATGTCAGTAAAGCACAGCTGAAACTCACTTATCAAACCCTTTAGACATCCTGTTGACACCATGTGACTTTGTAAGTCATAGTTAAAGACAGAATAAGCTTGCATATTTTCACAGAAACATTTTGATATGGCTGTAGTCTGTTTTTGTTTAAATCATTTCCTGTTTGACATAATTGTGTGTTCAGAGGATAACTTTGGTATGCAGAAACAGTTTTATTATAGTATTATTGTTTGTACCACACTAGCAAAAGACTACTGGATCAACTCTGTTACCAACAACACAAGGCAAAACGTGACTTTGTTTATTCATTTAGTCTGTAACTGAGAGGTGACAGCAGATAAAAATGGGGGCAGTCTGCCAGCCTGACTCGATCCACGGTCAGCTTTCATTATGTTAGATGTGTGCCAGATTTTGTGCCAGGTGGTAGACAAAATAAAAAGCGAGGTTGATGAGGAACCAATCTAAATGCCATTGGTGTCATCATTCTGTTGCCATTACACGGTGCAATCAAGATACTTCATGAAAATACATTAATACAAAATACTCACTTATTGCCAGTTTAATGAGAAGTTCTTACTCTACAGGGATCCTTTCTATAATGCCGTCAGACACTTAGAATAACAATCTGAGTATTCTGGTGGCAAAACAAGCATTCATGGACTTACTTTGATGGTTCACAACGGCCTGCAGATGGTTCTCACATCGCATACGAAAGTTGTCTTTTAATTTTGATTGAGTCAAATGGCTTCTATGTACTTCACACATCACAGTGAAAATCAAAAATGTCAATTTATGTTTTAGGGGTGGGAAGGACCGTGAGGGTGAGATGCGTTACAACCCATTTCGGATAACACCCTACCTGCTGAAGGTGCAGGGAAAAGGAGACAATCAGGAGGAGGAGGAGTCGTGCTGCCTGGCGCTGGCTGAACGTATCATCTCTGGATATGAAGGTACAAATATGTATATAGGAATATTACACAAGAAGCTTGCTTTTTTAAAAACTTTATTTTATTTTTTTGCTTGTGTTTGTACACACAACCTTTGCTCATTTCCAGTCGAAGATATTTGTTGAAGTCTCTTATTCATGCCCACCAGAGATTTTTCTGAGGAAGTTGTGAGCAAATGAATACTATGACTTATTTCACTACCTCTGCTTCTCTATCAGTCATCAGTGTGCAGAGCCTTTCTTGTACTTTACATGTAAGAAAGAGCCCTCACATAACCCTGACATTGATATTATTTGTTTGTGCAGCCCCACGGATCCCCTTGGACAAGCGCATCTTCACCACCACTCACTCCCCTGGCTGTGTGTTCCTGGAAGTGGACGACAGGTCAATACACACACACACACACGACCAGAGTTTACATTGAGCTCTTAAGATGGCGCTATGTAGGTGAAGCTAATTTGATGGTTACTGCCTTTTAGGGCTGTGCCGTTGCTAGGATACCTTCCTCAGGATCTGATTGGCTCGTCGTTGCTGACTTGCATCCACCCAGACGACCGCCCCCTCATGCTGTCTATGCACCGAAAAGGTAAGTGTTCAAGACACGTACTTTCTTTTTATTAGAAAGTGTTAAAAAAAAGTCCTTATTAGTATGTTGAGATGAGAATCTGTCATTGAACATTCTAACCAATCTAATTGAACTAATTAATTAACAGGAAAAACATTTTGTAGGTTAAGCAATGACACAAATATCTAGTTGCACCCCAATTTAGGATTCACCAAGGATTTCTTCTAGTGTTGATTATAGTAATCAATCATCTACATTGTCCTCCTTACCTTGGTGTTTTTCTCTTAACGCCATGTTCAGTGTTAAAATATGCGGGCCAGTCTCCGTTCGAGCACTCTCCAGTGCGTCTACGGTGTCAGAATGGAGACCACATCACCTTAGACACCAGCTGGTCCAGCTTCATCAACCCGTGGAGCCGCAAGGTGGCCTTCATCATCGGACGTCATAAAGTCAGGACGTAAGTTCACAAAGACCAAAAACTATTTAAAAGTGTTATATAAAAAAATAAAATGTGCTCAGGTGGCGGGCTTTATAATTTAAAGTACTGCCATTGACTCCACCTGTTTTAATGACATCACTGTTGTCTTTCGTCACCAGGAGTCCACTGAATGAAGATGTGTTTGCTGCACCGACTAAGGACGATATCCTAGTCACCCATGAGGAAATAAAAGACCTGCAAGCAAAGATCTACAAGCTTTTCCTGCAGGTCATTATTTCAGTACTGGAAAAATGATTCATGAATAATTCAAATATCTATCATCGTTTGATATAAGAGAAAAATGTCATGTTTGCAGGGCATGGGTATTAAAATCAGCTCACCTGTTTCTGTTTCATATTTATTCTAAATCATTTTTCTTGCTAACCTAGGATTTCCCCTTGTTCATTATTGGCGTTTTTGAAGCATTTTTTTGCCCTTATGAGATAATTGACAGTGAAAGTTGTGGTCCCAGACTACATACATGTCCATGGGTGTCCTCTCTATCCAACATATTCTACCTTTCTTGCAGTGTTTCACCAGTGCATTCACGTCTCTGTGTCTCTCCTCCACAGCCGGTCCATAACAACGGTTCCAGTGGTTATGGCAGTTTGGGAAGTAACGGCTCTCATGAGCACTATATCAGCGTTGCCTCTTCAAGTGACAGCAATGGCAACCTGTGGGAGGACGCGCAGCGGGAACCGGTGAGACCTCGCAGTGAAATAACAGGCCAGGAAGCGAGTGGTAACCCTGCTTCCAATGTAAATCCTGCTGATACATTGTTTGTGTCTTATTGCAGATGACTCTGCAGCAGATCTGTGCTGATGTGAATAGAGTGAAGAGTTGGGGCCAGCAGGCTTATCTGGGGAGCCACAAAATTGCTCTCCTTGGCAAACCTGCTGCAGGTAATGTAGAACCACACACATAAAATAAAAACATAAAAAAATAAAATAAAAAATAAACTGTTCAATTCTTTTGGCTAAAATGAGCCTTTATTTCTCCAGCACGTCTGCCCCCCGCAGTCTCCAACCCTGAGGTCAGAGAACCTGAAGGAAGTAGGAAGCAAACACACATTCCCTCCTATCAGCAGATCAACTGTGTGGACAACATCATCAGGTGTGTGCATGTAGCATCATAATGCCTACTCTTAGGTCATGTAATTCCTGTCACTCTTATTAATTGTTTGTGTGTGTTCCAGATATTTGGAGAGCTGTACAGGTCCAGCCCTAAAGCGCAAGAGTGACTCCCATTCCTTGGCCACCTCTTCTTCCTCCTCCTCTACCTCAGAAGATGACAAGCCTGCTGAAACCACTGATATAGCTCAGGCCAGCTCAGATGGTATGAACACTTCACAGACGCCACGTAGTTTACTACTCTGGGAAACATTTTGTTATATTCTTTGTAACAGCAACACTTGCTTTTATTCACCGTGTTTCCCCTGATTTTACAGTGGTGCTGGACAGTGGGGTGTCAGTGGCCCCGACGGCAGCAGCAGTTGTTGGAGCGCCTCTGACGGACATCACATTGTCCACCAAGGCTATGAGCGTAGTCTCTGTCACCAGCCAGTGTTCGTACAGCAGCACCATCGTCCATGTGCCACAGCCTGAATCGGGTATGAAACATACCCTTACACTGGGCTCATACGAAGTCTTGAAAGTTTGAAGATCCTTCAAATTTATATTTTCAAAGTGTACGCAAATTGGTGTACAAAATCATTCATGTGAACCTAAAATCTTTTTGAATTACAACAATCGTGTTGTCATATTTGTTCCTAGTCTCCTGGCATTGAAATAACCTAGCAGATACATTGTAAACTTTAATTTTCTCTTAAAAAGTGAACCCTGTAACAAACCACATAAAGCAATTAAGTCTTTGGATCATTGTCACTTTGGAAAACTGTCTTTTGAACACTTTTGTTCCTTAATGTTCTCCCACAGAGGCCACGGCCCTGGAGGACGCCCCGATGGGCAGCGAGCCTGCTGATGCTGCTCCGACTCCTGTCCGTTTGGCCCCCAGCCTCGCCACAGAGGAACGAAGGTTTATCGGTCTCACCAAGGAGGTGCTGTCAGCTCACACCCAGAAGGAGGAACAAGAGTATGTGGATCGATTCCGCCATCGCATCCTCCAGAGCCCCTATAGCTCCTATCTGCAGCTGGACAACAGCTCTATGGCTCACTCCCACCATCCAGGTGTGTATTTATTTACAAATTTCTGTTTCTGTTTTTAAGTGACACTCTGGCACCTCCCATCAAACGTCTTATGTCGATCTCACCACAGGCGACTATCTGCGTCCAGTGAGTGGTGCCGGGTGGAACCGCACTCGCCGAGGAAAGCCCAGGCACAAGCGTGCCAAACCTCAGACTTCCTCAGACAGCTACACTTCTCCACCTGGTCCCAAATCCTCCTGGCCATCCTCAGAGTCCTCCCAGCCCCAGATGGGGGCGCCCTACAGCCAAACAACCCCACTCCAGACACCATTCTTCCCCATGATGGCGACCCAGCCTGTCCCAGAGCAACCGCCCAGACCACAACAGCTGCCTCTATCGACCCCCATGGTCTTGCAGCCTCCTGACCAAACCCAGCTGAGCTACAACTTCAGCATCATGGAGCCTACTCAGAGCCTGCCAGGAATGCAGCAAATCCAGATGGAGCCCATTCAGAATCTGCAGAATCTGCAGAATATACAGAACTTCCCCAACCTACAGCCCATGGCTCCGGTCCAAAACATCAACCCATACATGACTCCAGTCATGGCCGTCATCTTGCCCAGCTACCCGACATTCACTCCAGGTTACCCATCCATTTACCCACCATCCGTTCCTTCCATGCTGCCCCAGGCACCCATCACCATGACAGGCTTTGCCCCTGGCAGTGTCCAGTTTCCTCAGCCCCTGTTCCAAACCCAGCAAGCGCCCCAGACTCAGACCCCACTGGGCCCTCTGCTTTGCTCACCCCGACCCAGCTCCTCTGTCGGGGAAGAGGAGGAGGCAGCTGGTCCTCCAGCATTATTCTCCAGCTCTCGCTCCAGTTCTCCACTACAGCTTAACTTGCTGCAGGAGGAGCTGCCAAAGCCAAATGAAGGTCAGAGCAGCACCGGGCACAACCACGCTGAGAGCCTCCATGAACAACATGCCACCGAGGTGAGTCTGCTCTTTTCTGTCAACCTTCAACATGCCAAAACTTTTACTTTCTCTCACTGTGATACATAACCCTGTATAGTGTTATAGAACATAGTAATATTCACAGCATGTTCTTGGTAAAGTTCTGACTGTTAAACCTTTGCCTCGCTTAGGGTGACAACCCCATTGATTCTGGGAACCATGACACCCAGTCTACATCCAGCGAGCTGCTTGACATGCTGCTGCAGGAGGATGCCAGGTCGGGGACGGGCTCCAATGCCTCTGGGTCTGGGTCAGGGGAGTCTGGGGGCTCCCTCGGGTCTGGATCAGGATCTGGCTCCAACGGAACCTCCACATCACACACTGGTAAGGGAGAAAACACACACATCTACATAAGCTACTGTGAGCAATTTTATGCACCCTGCAAATGAGTAAAATCATCAAATTCTTCATAAAAAAAAATTTTTAACATTGTGTGACAGAAGAACAAGACTTTCACTTAAAAGCAGGCAGCAGTGACTGATGCGGAAGTCTCTCTCGGTTGCAGGCAGCAGCAACAGCAGCAAATACTTTGCCAGCAATGATTCATCGGACACATCACGCAAAGCCCGTAAGAGCCAGGAGGCACCGGCAGAGCACCAACACAGCTTCGACACTCAGGTGGAGAACTCACTGTGGAGCATGATCCAGCACACGCCTGAGCGTGTTATGATGACATACCAGATGCACAGCAGGTACACCCTCAACATCTATCGAACATCAATCTGTTTCCAATCTAATCATGCTTTGTGTCACACATTGACATGTGGCCATTTTCCTTCTATTCCTGGCATAATTAAACATTGATTCATCCTCACAACAGTTTGCATGGGAAATCAAGTGTAGAATATATTTTAAATGCACTGCTTAAATTGTTTTAGGTTAGATAATATGGATTGTACATTGTTTTTTGAGGAAGGTTTTGATAAATTGATTGAAAAACATGTGTTTTCGTAAATTCATAACATGCATCTAAGATGTTTGTTTCTCATTCTGAACTCTTCCCTCATCATTCAACCCTTCATCTTTGCCCCAAATTGCGGCTTTTTCCTCTCTTCCAGGGACCAGAATGAGGTGCTGTCAGAAGACAGGGAGAAGCTTCGGGTGCTTCAGCCCCTCCAGCCCTGGTTCACCCAGGAGCAGAGAGAGGAGCTGGCTGAGGTCCATCCCTGGATCTCACAGCACACTATCCCACAGGAGATCGACACACAGGTGGGCATCTCCAGTCGCACACACTCACCATAAACATGTTCATCTTTCTTCTCACCTGAGCACAGGCTTAAATCTCTCTTTGCGTCTCACAGGGTTGTGCGAGCTGCAGCGCAGGTGTAGTTGTTGCCCACTCCCCTCACCCACCTGCCCCCGACAGCTCATCCCCTCTGGAGAGTCCTCAGGATGAATCCATCGGACCTGTGGTGGACACCTGAGAAACTCTGAAACCAAAAGAACCAACCACCCAGCTCACAGCAAACCAGCCCAGCCAGAAACCTCGACAACTGGACCAGGTCCTGAGGAGCAAAGCAAGAGCGACGGGCATTTTTACTGTCATTATCTCTTAGTCAGCCTCATGTGACTGCCTTTATTGGACCATAAATATTATACCTCTCTACTTTTTGTGCTTATAGACCCCTGTCGGGTTTCAGTTTGTATTTAAGACTGACCAGATCTTTGGCACCTGACGCTCAATATAGGAAGAGGGTCCCATGGTTGCTGCCCCCAAACATGAGCACTGTGTACACACACCCAGTCTGTTGGACGAGCGCAGCTGGGTGACGAGACAATGACGGTGCTGGCCCCAGTTTGAACATCAGAACGCACGCCAGACTGTTCCCAAGAGACGTGGAGAGTACAGTGTGTGTACCACCAGCTGCATAGTGGCATACCATGATTGAAACATGGTCGATTGTTTTGATGGACACTGAGACAAAGACACATTTGCTGCTCTGTGTTTATAATGTTCAGATTCTAATCTTGTGTTCTCGTATTCCAGAGGTCGGTCTCCTCTTGACCAGAACATCTTGTAGTATGTTTTCTCTGAGCAACGGCAAACGTATTGAGCATTTCACATTGACTTTAGTGCTACAAAACAAGTCCATCTTGGTGTCCAAAAGGTCCTGTAGCGCCTCCCAGTATATCCTGCCTGATCGTCACCCTACAGAACCTGTAGCTTACCTCTAATTGTAAACCGACACAGCGTGGCCCAAAATTGACCTTGATCCTGGGTTAACTTACAGAATGAATTTCCTCTTGGAGTCTGTGTAGCTTTGTGTGTGTGTGTGTGTGTGTGTGAGAGAGAGAGAGAGAGAGAGAGAGAGAGAGAGAGAGAGAGAGATAAGGCAGGGATGAATTGATTAACCCATTGTGATTCTCTGAATGTTCTCACACTTATTCTTGTACAGGATTCAGATCACAGGTGAGCAGGTGTGTGTGTTTGTGTGCGCTGACCGATTGAGAGCTGCTTCCCTCGATACAGTTGTCCAACGGTGCAAGACAGACCAGGGTTTTCTACCATTTTTAGATTCAAAGTATATTACAGTACCATGTATTTTATAGAAAAAGTACACAAAAGAAACTTCACAAAGTGTATAAAAGCCATTTGTCTTGAATTCAGGGACTGTTTGTTTGTGACACAAAGGAATGAATAAATGAACTATGACCTTATGTGTACTTAGGTGTGACTTTCTATGAGGCACAATACACAAAAGTTATTATACGCAGATACCTACAATCTAGTCCAAAGTATGATACAACCATCAGTAGAGGCTCAACACAAAGCATTACAAAATGGCAGACATCGGCAGCAAGTATTTATATACTTGACACCTGACACTAAGACTGCATTAACATCATCAAGCGAGGAGAAGCAAATTAATCAGATGGCATATTAGGTGGCCAAAAAAACAGCTATTCTTGGACGTGACATTTTTTTTTCCTTTTCCTGCTGTTAACATTTGATCATATATGAAACGTTCTGGAAAATTATGCGGGAACCACTGAGTAAATACGTGCCTTTATTACAAAATATACTTGGGACATGTGACAGCAGGTAAATAATAAAAGTTCCACGGAGCTACTTCAGTTTGAGGGTGCTGGTGTTGTGTCTACTCTCACGACTTCCTGGACCTTCTGCTCGGAAAAACTTCAGAGCTATTGTTACTGTGAATAGTTACACCTGTGCCTTTCCTGCCGTAAAATGTCAACACATTGAGCTGTGAAAATTAGCACCATCTCCAAACATTTCTGCCGTCCACATCCAGTGAAAAAGTATCTTTATTGTATCATATTCACAAAGTAATTTGAATACAAAGAGAACCAATCACATGGAATAACCGACTTCAGTCAAACACCAGCATCAAACTTTAATACATGTAAAAATAAAGAAAAAGGAACATTCCACAAAAAAACACAGTCTGAGCATCAAACTAAAACATTTTTACATACGCAGCATCGTCGGTCAGTTAGCATGGAGTTAATCGTAGCCTACAGGAAGCGGTGCACACTGATAAAAGCGTTTCAGTGGCGTTCAGTCCAGTCAGTTAAGCCAAGATGGATATGAGAGTAAAACAAATTCCAAATAAAAAAAAAACAATCACTTTTGTTTATTTTTAACTTGATGAATAATAATCAAAGTTGTAATAACTCGATCACAACTGAGTCAACTTATGCACATGTTGCTTCTTTTCTAAGAGTCCCCTCTGGGTGGCGCTCTTGTGCCGTGCATAGTGATCTAAGTCAAGTCTTTTTAGTTCGATCAAGTACAACAAGACAGTGAAGTTTTTCTCTGTCTCTATCACGGATGATTTGAACCCATAAGGCCTCAGTGAGAGCTGTTTTTTTTTTTTTTAGTGTTTTTTTCTACATTTCACAACTTTTCCTCTTGATTCTCTTGCCGTCTCTCCTGCCAGGACAGAAGGCAGTGTTTAGTTTGGAGCTCAGCCTCTGGACCAGCCAGCGACTCCGGTTTCACTTCTTATCTTCTCATTCCATCACTTTGAAAATTTCTGCATCTCTGCAAGAAGACAAATTTAAGGTTACGGAAGGAGAAAAATCAGAAAAATGCGCGTGAGATGATGTTGCATGCGTGTGGGTTACCTTTGTCAAGATCAATGACTTTGGGTTGAGTGTTCATGTGGACCTTTTCTTTCAGCAGGTTGTTCTTGTAGTCTGTAAACCACACAGGAAACGAGAGAGTCACACACAAAAGGTCATGACAAAAGGTCACTTTCTGTAAGCACTAGTCTTTCTTCAAACTCACCGAGTCTTCTCTCCTCTGGGCAGCACGCGCTCACTTCAGCGACGTCCATCTCAAACTCCTCCGAGCTGCTTTGGCTTCTGCTCGACCTATCACTGGCAGAGGGAGACACCTTAGTGTGTGTGTGCGTGTGAGTGCATGTGTGTGTGTGTGTGTGTGTGTGTGTGTGTGTTGTCACTCACCTCATGGGTGCCTGCGGATAAAACTCTGAAAACAGAAGATAAAAGTCAGTGAGATTCAGCCATGTGAATTCCTGTGCAGATCACCTACGGTCAGACGGAGTTACTGCAGGTCAGACCTTTGATTTTACGTCTGCGCGTGATGAGGATGATGATGAGGATAATGAACACCAGTAGCAGGAAGGTGGTGAGGACGTAGCCCAGCGGCAGGAGAAAGTGGTGCCTCTGGTCGGGCAGAATGACGTTGATGACTCGCGGTGACTCAGCCTTAGTGGTGTCTGAGGAGCACAGAAATCACAGCAGTCAGCGCTCGGTGCTCCTCTGTTCTTCGTCTTTTCACTCAAAACAGACCCGTGTGTCACCATGAGGTTTACAACTCCCAATAACCAAGGGCAGATTTAACACTGAACTCGCATTACACACCTCATGAGTAACACAAAAACAATCCATTTGGTTCAGTAATAGCTGGCACTTGCTATATTTCTTCACTTTCTTTCGAGGGGACTTTCGGTGGCTTTGCAGATTTTCATTGCTTTGCGGTGCTAGAACTGCGTTTGTCAGCCTTTCCTCTTTCACATTGATTTGATTTGTTCTCCCATTGAACGTATTTCGTGAAGTAGCTACTACATGTTTCAAACTGTCTTTCAAAGTCATAAAAAACAGTTGTAGCCACATAAGCGCTGTGGCTGTGTGGATGGCAGTGTTGGGTTCTAACAACTTGGCACCAATGGTGACGGTGACAATGCTACTATGCTGCTGTTTCTCAGGTATGCGACTACTATTTACCGTAATGTTCGTTAGCAGCCTGTTAGCAGCCATGAAACTTCAACAGGAGTGTATTTGAGATCAAAATGAAGGCCGATTTTGAAGAAGGGAATACTCCTACCAAAGGCATCCAGCCCAGCCCTTTTGGTTCCTGACCCACATTTGTATTTATGTAGTCAGGAAACTTTAAGAGGTTTTGTAGTTAAGAACAAAATGATGGTTTATGATAGGTGCGGTCCAATCCATGAGTAGTAAAAATGTGTAATAATGTAGTAATAACTAGAAGTAATCATGGGCCAGAACATCAACACACACACTGCGGCTGGAATGATCCCATCGCAAGATGGTCTCTAGTTGTTATTTGTTGTGGACACTGAACACACTGAAGGCGTGGACTTTTAAACTTCATTTCTGCGAACATCACTCTTCTCTTTGTTATCCAGTGGTTTGTGTTTAACGAGTGTTTGCAGTGGCATGTGTGGCTGCGTAAGTTAATTTTTATTACACATACGTGTGTGTGTGTGTGTGTGTGTGTGTGTGTGTGTGTGTGTGTGAGAGTGAGAGAGTGAGAGAGAGGCCTCATACCCTCTAACACCTTGCAAAGTTTCATTTATTTTTTTTATTTATTTTTTTTACATGCGTTGACATTTCCCGGCCGTAAAAGAAAATCCTGAACACATTTCCAGAGCAGTGAATAATAATTAGGCGGTCAGCATTAGGTGAGACTGTATGTGCGGTTCTGCGGAGTGTAGAGAAGCAGAGGGCAGAAAGAGGGAGGGAACGCCTGGTTCCATTTTGCCTCATTAAAAAAAAAAAAGGCAAGAAGCAGCTGCGGACCTCAGACTCGACATATCTGAGCCAAAATGAGATCCAGACAGAAAGTCATGCCGTGATTTACTTTTCCTGGCAGTGTAACACAGAGAACCGAGGAGAGGAAGAGGAGTGAAGGAAGGACAGAGTGGGGTGGAACGGAGGAGGAGAGCCAAGGGAGAGGAAGGGGACGGAGGGACGTTTCTCCAGAGGCTCGCCTCGCTCAGAGAGGCAAGAGAAGACCTCGCCTCGCGACCCCAAACGCACACATCCAGCTGTGGCGTTAACGCAAACAACGTGTTTATCAACATTGCAGATCTTCTGACGCTTTTATATCGTTTCGAGCCATTTCCCCCCTGACCCACTCACAGATGGGAACATATGTGTTTGTGTTGAGACTTTCTTCTCGGTTCTCTCCCCCCCCGAAACTAACTCTGACGGTAGGGAGGGATTTGACCTACATCTCCTCTACTCCAATTCATCGACAGACTTCCTCGCCCCCCCCGTCCTCCCTTCTCTCTTTTCTATCTGCCTCTCAAAAACTCTCATCCCCCACTGCCTCGACCACTCTGTTTGTCTTTCCCTCAGCGCTGCCAGCTGCAGCACAGACGGAGGAAACTTCCTGGTCTTGTCTGTTCTCTTTCTTTGAAAGGAAAGGTAAAAAAAAAAAAGAAAAGAAAAAAGAAGAAAGTGAGAAAAAGCGATGGAAAAAGAGCGAGCGAAAGGAGCGTGACGAGGACAAACAAACCTGAGCGTGTGGAGGTGAAAAAACAGAAGGAAGGCAGGACAGAGGGAAGGCGATGGTGGGGTGAAGAATGTCTCCAGAGAGTCAGGAGAGAGCCAAAGTCAACAGGCCGGCAGACAGTCAGAGAGGGCAAAACAAGTCAGATAAGACCTCTAAATACTGTGCGTCTGAGTGCACGGGAGAGGAAACTGCGCAAACTCACTCCTGTGCTGGAGATAGATCAGGTCTGCATCTTGTTTTTAAAACCAGTGAAATTCCCATGGCGCAATACTACTGTCTGATTACAGCTCAGGGAGCGGAGGATTAATTGTGTGGGCAGAGCTGGACTTAAGTCCAAAAGACTGTATCCGAGAGATTCCACTGAAATGAGAGCGCACTTGGCACGCTCTCGCACACACATACACTCGCAAATGGACTCGGCCGCAGGAATTCTCTCATTTCTAACCCCTCTCTCAATGATTTTCCCACATTGGTGCGTCCGCCATTATCGGCTTTGTTTCAGTTACCTACTGGAAAAGACACACGAAACTCCAGAAACTGTCTCATCCTCCAAGAATTTGGCAGCTGGCATGCCAACATGCCAATCCTCCTTTTCTGTCTGATCCCACTCTCTTCTTCTTCTTCTTCTTCTTCTTCTTCTTCTTCTTTTCCCTCTTTCTCATATGCTGTCAGAGTCAGGATTTGTTTTAGGTGGGTCAAAACACTGAGGAATGTGAACCAAGCGATCAAAAGAAAAGAAAGACACATCGTAAGTGTGTTGAGTAGTGCCATAATGGCGAAACAGTCTTGAGCGGTGGCTCGAGGAGAAGGTGAAAGGCGACCAGAGGGAGGTTTTGGAGGAGGTTGTGAGAAAGTACGTGTTGCTTCAGGGGTCTGGCGTCAGACAAGCTGACGGTGCAAGTAAAAGTCTCTCATGAAACAAACAGAAAACTTCAGAAATAAAAGCCCCCCCCTGCCTGCCTGCCCACCCCTTTCCTCCATCTCTTCCTCCTCTGCTGCTCTTCGGAGAATCGCAGGCCCAAACACAGAACGAGGTTGATAGTGAAGGAAATAACAGATGTCGGCGAAGAGCTTTTTTCTTCTAATCGTACGCATGATGATTCAAATCCACTGAGTCAGAAAACATCCGCTGTGTGCCGCTCCTGCTCACACACTGACTTATAACTAGAGCAGCAGCAGCAGCGGAGATGTGTGTTTGTGTGTTTGTGTGCGCGATTGCGTGTTACCTTTGTCCTCACTTGGCAGCGCTTTGGCCGGCAGGGTGGTCTGAATCACTGGTGGCTCCACTGTGACCTGAAACTCCCTTCTCTCGTGCAGACCACAGTAATGGTGGTGGAGGTGGCAGGAGTACATCCCCTGGTCTGTGGGCTGCGTGTTGGATGCAGACAGTCAGACACATTTGTGCGTTACACTGTAGGCCTTTGTGCCTTCGGATGGCACAATCTGTGTAACAGATGCTAACAACGACGAAAAAAAAGAAGTTGCGGCTCAAAAACACTTAAATTGGAATGATTTGAATGTGCGTGCCATCACAAGGGAGCAACTGCATCCAAGTTTTAATGGTTTGCTGTTAAAGATTAGTACTATAACCCTTTAACACCCACTTCTTCTGGTGATTTGTCTATTAAACTGGCTGTGTTTTAAAGTTTGACGGATATTCTTTGCATAAATGTGGACATAAAGTTATCAAGAATGTCTGAGGATGACTGCCGAACACCTCTGAAGGTAGGAAAACCACCCCATATCTTTAGGTTTTTAGTTATATGCTCATTTCTGCTGTGGAGGAATTTTTTAAATAACTGTTTTCATTCTGAGAGTCAACAATCACGCTAGCAGCCGTGTTAGCATGCACTGTACTTAAGCATAGAGGACATGCTAAGATGCTAACGGTGAAAATGCTAACGCGCTGCTGTTTCGCTTAATGTTCATCTTCTTTGTTTAGCCTGTTAGCATGCTCGCACTTGCTTATTAGCACTACACATAAAGTGCGGCTAGCATGGCTAAAAATCGCTAAAAAAGAGGAATTTGTTAAATCGTGTTCGTATTCATGAACAGCTTTTCATAGCCTGAAAGGGTTCTACACAGGTTTATCATCAGTAAAACAAGCCTGTAGGGGAGACTTAACAGGTCAGGTTTAACAATGTTTGATTTTGATGTCATGAGTCAACTATTAACTATTTGGATAACATTTTTTGCGTAGGTAAACTGTGTCTGCGTTCCTCCTGTTCACAGTCATCAAATGTTTATACAATTGAGAGTTACAAGCTAAAGTTTAAAGTCTGAGCAGAAAAACCCCAGTAAGTATGAGACATCAATTTGTCTTTTCGACAGAGATGGATCATCACAGACTGTGTGCACACTGAGTTTCATGCCTCTGTCTTGTTTCTGATTGGTGCGATTTGAGACATCGCAGAACCCTGTTCCACTCTGGTTTGGTTTGATCGCTTGAAAAATCTAGAGCAACAGATTTGTCAGACAAAAAAGCCCTGTTGTTTTCAACATTCTCTTTGAATTATAATTATTGGCCTGCTAATCTGCATAAATAGGACAATTTGAAAATGTTTTTAATTCAATCAGAATACTTGAGAAATGATCTATTGCTATCTTTCCAGGGACATTGGGTTGTTTAAATGTAAGTGCTGTGTAATTCAGCGTTTTTTTTCTTTTTAAAACATACAACGAGAATGAAATGGCTTTGACAGTCAGCTGAGTGTTTACTGTGGCTGAATGGAAAACTGGCTGTGTTCCACAATTTTGTCATGACTCTCCGATGGCTCCCGAGAATGTATTAAACCTAAACGATCTGATTTATGAGCCCTATCAAACAACACTGGAACAACTTGAGATTCCTAAAATATGACTGTCAACCTTTCTCTGCTTGGTATTACTCCAAATGGCACAGAAGGATTGGTAGGAAGGCCTTCCGGACAGATCCTGTTTGTTGTTGACGTGAATTTTCACCTTTACTGTGGCCCCTCAGCCTCATGTATCCCAGCGGAATAATAAAGTTTAACTTGACAAGAGGTGCATTACTAATGAAACTTCCATGTGTTCTGGAAACACTGTAAACATGCTCACACACGGCCATACACACCTTGGAGAACAGTATCCAAAGTGCATGAGGACACATATTTAGAATAAGGAAGACCCCCAGTAAGAAGTGTAGCTCTTGCCAAAGCAGTATATATTCTCAGGCTCCTGTGGTGTTTTCTGTTCCTCTCCTTTCACCCACCTGCAGATCAGATATGGCAAGAGAGAAGTCCCCCTCCGAGAAGGCTTGGTTGCTGATGTTCATCTTCCTCTGGAGGAACAGCGGCCCGTAGCTACGCTGCTCCCCAGAGGCGTACAGGTCCACCAGGCGGTCAGCGCGGTCGTGGTGGACCCCTGCAGACTGACGGTCCCAGTGGACCACCTGAGGGCCAACAAGATACAGAACAGAGTTAGATCCCTCAGCCAATACCATGTAATCCCTCTAAATTAAAAGTGGATCTAGACTGAGACTACAGACGCACACACCTGCTGGTCCTCCTCCTCCTCGCTCCAGTCTGTCCACACGTTCCGTCGGTTGATGCACGGCAGCACCACGGTACTGCCGAGCAGCACCACATACACCGCCTTCTGTCCGTCCCAGTAACGCTGTTCTTTACGGCCTTTATGGGAAAAGTGCAGGAAAACACAACACACTCAGCTTCCAGGTTGCTATGTGTCGATCGACTACGCGGATGGCTCTGTGATACGTACGGGATTTAGTGACGTTGAGCTGAACTCTGACTGTCTCGTACAGGTGGCAGTAGAGATGGTGGAGGTTACAGGAGTAGAGACCTCTGTCATTCATCGTGACGTCTGTAAACACGTGCAAAGACACAAAAAATGCAAACATTATGATAACGTCAGATAAAATCGTTGATTGAAGGACTGTACTGTAGTTTGTGATTATAAATCATGTAGGCTACACTTCACATTACTGACAAACATTCTCCAAACCATGCCTCCTGAGGTAGCGGTGGGTTTCCATTTATTTACCCTTGGTATGAAAATTAGTTTGCAGAAACTAAACATTTGAGATGGCACGGAAATACATGACAATGAACATTATTTCATGTTCTTTTAATCAAAATTGACACCACTGGAACATGGAGTCAGTCGAGAGCTGGGATCCTTGTGATTGGTGCAGTCAGGTGTTCGTCCTGCTCTGACAGCTCTGTCAGAATTTGATTCTTCACAAGTTCAGCTGTTGTAAAATACCTTGTGGGCAGTGAATCAACAAACAAGCACGGCTGTTAAGAAAATAATTATTTATGCAATTGAATTATACTGTTGCTACGCTGGAGTTGACTTTCTGTGGATTTGTTTGAATGTCTGAGTTTTCCGCTAGCACTCGAATGCACCAAAATGGAACAGTTTTCGAAGCAGCAGGGTTTCCTGCATGTTTTCAGTGAAACTAAGACCATTTCTGATTTCCACCAATAAATTACATTTTTATCACATAAAATGGGGATTGAAAATTGTGCAGACAAACTAAAATTAGCATGGGATTGAGGCCCTCAAGCAATCAACTGAACTTTTTTCCTATTGTGTTACTGTGGCAATAATGCAGCTTCAACAAATAAGGGGATTTTATGGTCACTGATAACATCTCCAGCTTCATGAAGGCAGAGCTGCAAAAGAAATCAGACGATGCACAACGCAATTCACCAACAGCTACAGACATAACATTCTAAGACAGTGAGTGTGACCTTTGATGACCAGGGAGAAGTTTCCGTCCCTGAAGGCTGTTGGGGTGAGGCTGACCCTGCCCAGGTTGTAGGAGTTGTAGATCCTCTGGTCCCCTGCAGAGAACATGTCCAGCACCCTCTCCATGGCGTAGTCTGGGTGGGCTCGGAACATGTCCCAGTGGACCACCCTCTGTCTGTCCCTCACCCTGTCCCGGGTCCACACCATGCGGCCGCTCACACACTGCAGCACCACCCTCGACCCAGCGGGGGCGCTCACATTATAGCCCGCCACTACCACACTGCTGCTGCTGTCGGACTGAGCTGACACTGGAGGACAGAGAGGATATGGAGAGTTTCACACTCATTTACTAATACTCTCCGAACAGAAATGCAGAGATATGAATTATCCAGCATATCAGGGCAGTGTTTTTTTGTCACACTCGAATCAAATGTCCGCATCCAGTGCGTAGTTAGGTCTAGGCAACACATGCATTGTGGCTACTGTGGTTAAAGGAACACTATGTAGCTTTGGAGCAGAAATACAAACTCAGAAATGAATTATTTTTTTTTTTCTATAACTGAATAAACAAGCAATGTTCTCAGAGAAAAATAAGGTTGCAGAACACTGTTTGGAACTAAAAAGGTGGCAGGGTCCGCCACATATAAACAAAGTAAAACAGTATGAAACTGTGTTGTCCTTCAAGGTCAGTTTGTATATTCAGTTTGCTTTGGCATGAAAAAATAATCAGTCAATGAAGATATTTCTCTTCTGATTAAAATGTCTTCCTCAAAACTACATAGTGCACCTTTAATGGTCAGGGAAACATTGTGATTTTTGGTTATATGTTCCTAAAAAGTTTGTGAAAGTTGGACGAAATTTAACCTTTAGAATTCATGTACATGGACCCACATTCTCCATATTACACTTGTGGTGAGTGTCACTAAAAAGATGGGCAATTTTGTCCAGACTGAACACTGCAGATTCAATTTTGTTACTATGTTAGTACTTCACGAGCTGCTGTGATACCGTGTTGAATCACAAAACACACACAAAGAGAAACATACCTGCAGTGAAGAGGCAGGCCACAGGGACTGAAACAGAAACAGTGGGGAAGGTGAACAGGATAATCACTTAAACAGACCCTGTCAGACTGCTACAGCATGTTGTGTTGAAAAATACAAGTCCCATTGGACAGAAGGCTCTCTTAAATCAGACTGAACTACAACTGGAGTTTTTTTCAGTTAGTAAAACAGTAAATAGAATAGGAAAGGAACAGGCTTAAAAAGCAAATATGACAAGGCCTAAATTGAAAACAGTAGCGGAAACTCTAACTAATGGTCATGTTTGGAGAATGAATGTGGTTAATGTCTTTAACCACACCGTCTCTATACTGACTCAGCAAAAGTCATCTGACAGGAATGTGTCTGTGCGTGAATGTGAAGCAGGAGTCTGGTTTTAACATCAGCGTGAAAATAATCAGGTTCATAATTTCTGTCTCTACATGTCATTACATTAACTGACTTTTAATAAGCTAATTCAAAGAAACATGAAAGCAGGGCGAAAAAATGACAAAAGTAAGACATTGAATTATTTCTTTTTGTAAATGGTGGTGTACATTTTGGCCTTAACAGGCTTCTATTACTAATGTGAAGTTCTGGATGACGGCACCAGAGACATGCAAAACAAAGCTGCACCAACCAAACTCCAGTCTACTTACTGTGGATGAAGAGGAGAGCCTGCAGGATGAAGTCCTCCCTCTCGCTCCTCATGTTGACAGAGTTAATGGCACGGAGAACTTGTCAAGGCTGCACAGATGAGAGGACCTGACAGTAAGAAGATGAGTGTTTTTCTATATCCATCCACAGCAGCAGCAGGACTTTGTTTGGTCAGACTTCAGAGTTTGAAGATACGCAGCGCCACGTTAGGACTTCAATAGGCAGCAGAACCAAAAACTGAAGTGATCCCACCCGGGACATGAAACATGACACCACCGGCCTACATGTAGCTACACCCACTCTCCTCTGAAAACTAACATTTTAATTTATAACAGCACAGCATGTCAAGAGAGAGATTTGCGAGTTCAAGCTGAAAGTTGCCAGTGTTGTGGGCACATTTATTTGCTTGTGATGTAGAGACTCAAATAGACTAAAGTCTTTGTTTTAACTCAACAGAATAGATTTGATGAATTAGAATGAAAATGATCATACTGTAAGCCCATAATGTACGCTCCTTTTATACTTCTACTTCACTGCATTAAAAAAAAAGGTGCACTCTGTAGTTTTGGTGAAGACATTTTAATCAGAAGAGAAAGATCTAAACGAACAAAGTAAACAAACTCTCTTTGTTTTCATGACTGAATAAACAGAACTGACAAACTGAGTTTCATACGGTTTTACTTTGTTTATATGTGGCGGACCCTGCCACATTTCTAGCTTCAAACAGTGTTCTGGGGACCTTTATTTTCCTCTGAGAACAACTTGTTTGTTCAGTTGTATTTCTGAGTTTTTATTTTCTCCTCGTTAATACTTCAAATATTAACATTACCCAACACTAAACCGTGCTCTTTAAATTTGTATGACAGACATGTTTCTGTCAGTGGTGTATTGCACAAAAATTCTTATTAGAGCATAAATGTATCATTATTATCATTGCTGTTGTTGATGATGTTGTTGTTAATGCCTAAATAAGGAGGGGATTTTTTTTATTTTTTTTTACATTGCCTTGCAGTTATTCTCAAAGGGGTAAACAAACATCAACAAGCTAAATCATAAAGCATGTGTAAAAAAGAATACTGAGAACTTAACAAGGCTAAAATGTGTACTTCATCATGATGTTTTATTTCACAATCCTCAACACAATAAACTACTTTAAAATGCACCAAACATTTACTAGCATTACCAACATTTCCAGCTCAAAGACGACACTCAGTGGCTGATACCGTCATATGACAACCAGTCACTGCGCAGCTATTGAAATCGATATTTCTGTATTATATATAAACCCTACTACTGCACCTGTCTTAGTGCTGATTGGTTGCTGACATTAGCGTCGGCTGAATAGACAGGCGTCGTGATGTTCCTGTCGAGGTGAGAGTAGACGGCAGACGCAGGTATTTCACATCCTGCTCCCTCACCTGGAAAAGGTAGTTCCCATACCGGGAGTCGAACCCGGGCCGCCTGGGTGAAAACCAGGAATCCTAACCGCTAGACCATATGGGACATACAAACAATTCTCTATCCTTCGAAATTGGAAATTGGCTTGCGATAGGTATTCTGCACTCTGATTAAAACCTGCTATGTGTAATCCACACCAGACAACCAACAGACTATTTAAACTGCATGAACCCCAACTGCTGTTTATGTGTGTCTCGTTCCCTTGCAAAACATTATTTGGTATTTTTCAGTTTTAATTCCTCCCTGCTATCTCATCTTAGACCATATCACAGTAACCTGCCCTATCATGTATAATATTAATTGACACGTTTTTTGGAAATGTATTTCCTATCAGCAATGCGACTTTTTTCAGCAGCCAGTATGACGTCTCTCCTGTTGGCTGATGAAAATATATTTAAAATGTTGTCACTTTTGTGGTGACACCATGGATGCTCAGCGAGAGCACTGCGCACGCGGAACTTTCGTTTCAGATTTGTTGACGACCGGAGTGTTTAGGTGTTACACCCCACAAGCTTCCCCTGAAACAAGCGAACTCATTCAAGGGTTTTTGACTGGAGGTACATGAGTCTAACAAGTGTGTTTATTTAGAATTATGTCGTCGAATTGTTGATATATGTCCTTTTAAATATTATTTTAATGTCCGACTGTTGATGTTTTATTTCTATGAGCATTTTCCGTGCTGTTGTTTCAGTGTTTAGCCGCGTCAGTTAGCTAGCATGCTTGCTCGGTTTCGCAGCTAACCCTAGCTAGCTAATCACCCGGTGTCACGGCAAACTCGGAGCAAAGAATCATCCTTATGGTTTACAAATGTTTTATCTCATTATTATTGTCCAGAAGTCTCAAACCCCTATTCTTTTCCTGCAGGTCCTGTGTTAAACGTTCAAATATGTTTTTGACAAGATCGGAGTATGACAGGTAGGTGCAACATAAACTGCTTTGTCATTTATTGAGCCGTTCTCAGAGAAGATGATCAAACTTGAGAGAGCGCAGCCATGTTAAAAGTTGTATGTACAGGCTTTTCTTCTCAATCAATCTGGATGCTCAAGGGAATCTGAAAGTGCTTTTGTTTCCTACCCTTGCAGTAACTTTATAGCTGTGTGTTGCAGGCAGTAAGCTAGCAGCGGAAGCTAGCAGCGAGTCACTTCGCAACAAGTTATTTTGCTTTCACTTTCGATATACCTTTTTTTTTAAACAACCTTTATTCAACCAGGAAAACTTAATTGCGATGTAATTGTGTGATTCAAGAGTGTTTTACTCAAAGTAGCCAGTGAAGCTCTTAAAGTGTGTTGACTCTAAACACCCACAAATTAATACAAACCATACGTAATAACAGATTAATTGATTTGTTCCCGGCACAAACAGATTTCTGGCATCTTTGAATTAATAAACATTGTAAATACTTACTAAGATTCACTTGTGTCTTCCAGAGGTGTGAACACATTCTCACCTGAAGGAAGATTGTTCCAGGTTGAATATGCCATCGAGGCGATAAAGGTGGGTATTACATGCTGAATCACTTGAGCCTAACTAATAGCCGTCCTCTGTGCGATATTCTACGCTTAACTTGAAAATAATGCTCAAAGTTTAATGTAGTCTGACCTTGCTTCCCCAGTTGGGCTCCACAGCTATTGGTATCCAGACATCCGAGGGCGTGTGTCTGGCTGTGGAGAAGAGGATCACCTCCCCACTGATGGAACCCAACAGCATTGAAAAGATCGTGGAGATTGACACTCACATCGGTAAGTGGACAGACAGGCTGAAGTTCAGTCAGTCGTGATTATACCCTGATCTTGTATGATAATATTTCCTCCCTTTTTTTCCCCCTTCCCTTTCTTTCTTCTTCAAAGGTTGTGCCATGAGTGGCTTGATAGCTGATGCCAAGACTCTAATCGACAAAGCAAGAGTGGAAACGCAGGTATGCATCCTGAGCATATGATAGCAAATCAGTGACCTTGAGTTTTACCTGCGGTTTACCTGTGTGTGTATATTCCTCCTCAGAACCACTGGTTTACTTACAACGAGACTATGACAGTGGAGAGTGTGACTCAGGCTGTGTCCAACCTGGCGCTGCAGTTTGGAGAGGAGGATGCTGATCCCGGTGCCATGGTCAGCTGTTTAGCTCATCTCCAAGCTGAAACATTCATGTAGTCAAACCTCATGCACATAGATTGATTGCTAAATGTGTATAACTCTCGCCTCCTCTGTTGTCTATACAGAGTCGACCATTTGGTGTAGCACTTCTGTTTGGAGGAGTTGATGAAAAAGGACCCCAGCTGTATGTCAAAAATCTCGAACATTTGTGAAATTCAATTAACCTCTAATTAATAATTCACACAGATTTACCCATTATGTGCTTTATTAATGCAGGTACCACATGGACCCATCAGGAACCTTTGTGCAGTGTGACGCTCGGGCCATCGGCTCAGCATCTGAGGGAGCACAGAGCTCCCTGCAAGAGGTCTACCACAAGGTACAGAAGGCTGCATATTTAAACAGGAAGATTTACTAAGATTTGGCAATAAGTTATTATCTTGTGTGAGTTGGTAATTTGTGTTCTTTTTTTAATTGATGGAATTAAAATTATTTTAGAATGTTCTCTGGCCATTTTGACGCAAGCTGTGTAAAGATGAAAAAATAAATATTTGGAGGCCTGACCAGATATATCTTTTGTGTTTCTTCCTCTCTCGCTGGGTAACTGATAGTCCATGACATTAAAAGACGCCATCAAGTCGTCTCTCACCATTTTGAAGCAGGTGATGGAGGAGAAGCTCAACGCCACCAACATTGAGGTTCGTTCTTCATTTCTCAACCAGTTTCTGAATACTTGATTTTAATACAACAAGGTGCTTGTAGAAAGTTGGATTTGTTCGGGAAAATGTATAGTGTAAACCACAGAAGTACAAATGTCAAGAGCAAATCACATCAGCAGTTTTATTTTGACTGTCATTTTTAAAAAACACCACAGCAGTTTAAAGTTTTTTATGGGAATACCAGAGTTTAAATCCTGTGGTTTCATGTAGACTTTCTTGCTGTGTCTCCTTTTGTAGCTGGCAACAGTAGAGCCCGGGAAGACCTTCCACATGTATTCCAAAGAGGAGCTGGAGGACGTAATCAAGGACATCTAGAGCAGAAAAGACTTGAAAGTCTTGATTTGAGTTCTGGGCAGGAGAGGACGTGGAAGTACACCTGGGCTGAATGTCACAACACAATTGCATCTTTCCATCAGCACATTTTGTCCTGGCTGCATTCAGAATATTTTTGGATTGCATAAGAGGTTTCTCTTTGTAATGTGCTAATTTTTACTCCTTGTCTCTCAGTATCTGTGCAACTGTGGACAGGGGTCTGACCAGCGCTTAAAACTGGGCGGCAGGAAAACGGTGGGGGAGGGGGGGTATTTTTTGTTACGAATCAGTACTGAAATTAAACTTGTATTCAGAAAGTCGTCTGAGTCAGTCAGTTTTTGTGTTATTCTTTTGTGTGATTGTTTTACATAGGATGCTGGAAAGTGGTGATCTCATAGCATCGTACTTTGTGCGTAAGCTAATTTTAAAATTAAAGTACATATATATGTGCCCCGAAGTCATGATGCAGGAGCAGCAGGAGCCTTGTTGGTGGCTGACTCTGAGTCCAACATAAGGATATGTGAAATACTTCTTTACTACTCCCACTGAAAACGCTATAGAAACATTTATTTTCTCTGCACTGGCCTACAGGTCACTCTTTATGATGGCTAGTGGTTAGCTGCTAGTTAGCTGCTGTTTACCAGCTAGCCACAATAACACCAGCTACTGTTTGCAGCTCTTTGAATTTGAGTCAATAAGATAAAAATGGGAAATGCAGTGTGATATTGCATTGTATTAATTTGCAGAGTGACAGCACTTATTTTCAGGAACTGTTCTTGAGAATGATCCATGTGGTTGTCTCCTCCAAAGTGGATATATTGTCTGCTGTTTACTCCATTATCAGCTGCTGATGAAATGTTGACTTAAATGTCTCAGAGCTTTTTAAAAACTTCTCCTTCTGTGGGGGGGAAAAAAACAACTTCTCCTCCAGACTATTTGTTCTGGGTTGTTCTCTTTCTTGGAAACATTAACAAATTCAAAGAATAAGTTCTCCTTTGGAAAACGTGAAAGGCTTGCCCCGGTCTTTGCGCGGTCCTTCCACCAGGGGGCGGTGTGACACCAGAAAACATTTGACATCTCGCTTTAGGATGATTCCTGCCGTCCAATGACTTCGCAGGTTATTCTGGTCCTGACCAATCGCGTGCGGCGGTGGATGGGCCGTCATTGAAGATGCCTTGAGGTGATGAGGGGGGCATGTGGAGCCGAGAAGTGCGGGGACGCGAGAGTTGTTCGCTGAACTCAAAGTTGGGCAGGCTTTCTTTTTTTGAATTAGAGAACATGAGCAGCGTATCTTTCATTTTGGCGCTCGGCTTGTTTTGCTGCGCGCTCGGCGCACATTTCCCGGAGGACGAGAACATATCAGCTCTGAGGAGGCTGCAGAGAGAGCTCGGCAGTGATGAGGAGCGACATAGTTCAGAGAGGACGGAGCTCTCGAAGCGCAGCACAGGACTGAATGAACAGACGTGCACAGCGCTGCCTGGAGTGGAGGCAACCCTGCACAACAACTCCCACTCTGTAAGTGACTTACTTCGCTTTCACCCGCCGTTTAAACTCGAAACTCTCTAAAGTAGCAGAGTGCTCTTTGTTTTCCAGAGCTTTTCGCTGCAGTTAACTCACCCAGAGGCGACTTCAGTCTGTGTGTGGTCACTCAGCTCAGCTCAGCACATGGAGCTGCTCACAGTGTCCACAACATCAGCCTCTCATCAATAATCATGAACTATAATATAACACGAATTTAACAATATTCTACTGCTGTGATGTTTCGACAGCTCCCTGGAACGATTAGTCGATTCACTCAATCAACAGGAAGTTAATCTGCAACTATTTTGGCCACCAATTTCAGAGTAAAGGTCACTTTTCAAGCAGAAATGGCAAATATTTCATGAAGCGATGCTTCTCAGAAAGACTTTTTTGATTTCCCTGGTATTGTGGAAATTCACCTGTCCACCATAAATTGATTAAATGACAATGGCAAATTAATCAAAATGAAGCCCTAATAAAATGATCTCGATCTGTACATCATTACAGATTTTTTTTTCTAATAATGATCCATGATCAATAATTGAGCTGATTACTTTCTCAATCAATTGCTAGGTCATTAAAATGTTAGAAATCAGTTCCCCAGAGCTCCGTTTGAACAACTTACAGTCCATAATTAGACGATAACCACTTCAATATTATTTCCTTCATGATTAACTTGCCAATGATTTGTTCAAGTATCTGATAAATTGTTTAGTCCACAAAATAACGAAAAAAGTGTATAATTTGTCATTTCCCAACGTCCACATTGAAATCTTCATTCTGCTTGTTTTTGTCTGAACAGCTGTACAAAACTAACAATGTGTAAATCTGTCAGTTTGTTTGTGCCTGAACCAGATAATGTTTCAAGTGATTAATCGACCATAGAAATAGTTGATGATTAGTTTTCTAGATTGACGGTTGAACTGGCAATTGTCTTGTAATTGATAATGATCATAATAACAATAGTAATATATTGGTTTTGCATTAAAGAGGGCACAGAAAAACCCGATACTTAAAACTAAATTAATACATAACGAATTGCTTAAATAATGTACTGTCAAAATAGGTAATCGATGTTATTTCCACTCTGTTACACTCTTTTTTTTCTTCTTTTAAATTGATCTGAAGTAATGCGAGGTCATCAGTGCAGGTCAAACCCATTAGCCTGCTCACTGTGGGTTATGTAACTGTGATGGTGATGGACTACTGATGCCGGGTGACAACACACGGATTCCTACACATTTAGTTTTTGCAGTCTAGCAACAGCAGGACGCAGAGTCGGGTGATGCCTGTGTGCCGATGTCGTCTTCAATCCTGGCTTAAAAGATCTTTCGCGGAGGAAGAGCTCCCGGTGTTTGTCTTGTGTGTTGTACCCGTGATCGAGATCAAACGAAATGTGTCTTATCTTGGGCTTGATGCCAGCTTATAATAGACTAAGTGACACCTTCTGTTGATTTAGTACTGAACATGTTGTAATAGGAAGCACAACAAGAACAACCCAGATGTCCAGAGGAATGTTCAAGAATAACAACTTGGTCCAAAGCTACAGAGCTCCACAGGACAGTCTTCCTGCTCTCTGTGTGTGTGTGTGTGTGTGTGTGTGTGAGTGTGTGTGAGTGATGGAAGAAGTGGACGTTACATCATTTCTGTGGCTCAGACAGACACCTGGAGCAGCTTTTGAGCATGAAAACGATTCGGCGTGCTCACAGAGAGCGTCTCTTTTTGTCGTTCATCAACATTCCCCACGTTTTTTTTTGTTTTTTTTGCTGGACTTGAAAATAACCAATTAATTTATTGTCCGAGCTGTAGGGCGAGATGAGACACGGTCGTGGGAGCATGTAGAGCAGTAGCATAAGCTCCAAATCAGCAGAGAAGTTTAACCTTACACCTTTTAGATTTTATGCTGTTTTGGGCCGGATAGAGAACACAGGATGTGTTTTGTCAGCCAGCACAAGCTTTGCCTCATTTCTCTTTTGTATATGTTTGTGTAAGATTCATTCAGCTGACTCTGTCTGGTTTACAAACTAGCTTGCTGTTTCTTTTTTTCCCCTGTTTTTTTTCCTCTTCACCCCACTCCGTCCAGAGAAAAAACATGTTCTGTTTTCAGGGTGAAGCGTAACTGGGTCGCAGCCAGCTGTTGGAGCACCAAGAAAAGCAGCATGTTCCACATGGTGAGAAGGAGGGAGGGAGAGAGAGAGTTATGGAAAGTATGGGTTTGTTGATGTACAGGGAGAGACATCCGATGAGATCAACAAACTAGTGAAAATAAAGAGGCACTTGTGGACTCTGAGGTAGACTTGTACTTGAACGTTCACATCTTTAGTCATAATAGGTGGAGAAATGTCTGCCAGTGCTAACAGTTGGCAACAATCTTCGCTTAGTCATTTAAGTGCAGCAAATAGCAAGACTTTGCTAATGCCAGCTTCTCAAATGTGAGGATTTGCTGATTTAGGACTGAAACCAAGGAACAGCCAATTACTTTCATGAATAATCATTTAATTAGTTTGGTCTGTGAAATATCAGAGAGCAGTGAACAAGACTTCAGCCGTGCAAGTGACTCTGTGAGGACTTTACCTATGGTGCTTTCTGTTGCACTCGGAACTCTTCTGTCTGACACGGAAATGTGCAATGGTACAGCCATCAGAGTTGGAATACTAAGTTGGAAACGGCCAAGATCCGCGTCGCCCGAGTTCGCCGACATTAACACGGGTGACATCACAGCAGAATAGCGGTGCACAAAGTGAACAATTTCCTTTTTACCGCTCCATCAGTATTTACTTCATATGGTGTTTGTGAAACGTGCACAAAATACAATTTCTCGTTGTCATTCTCACTTTCACTCAGTTGATCTGTGCTTGACAGAAGTCTTTGAGAGTCGTTGTTAGGAGCCGACGTGTGTGTGTTCAGATGCTGTAGCTGCTTGTGAAGTTCGCATCCATGCCAGTTTTATATTGGACTTGTGATGAAACACACCATTGTGCACAGCGATGCTTTGAGCTAACCATAATCTTAGCATTAGCATGCTAACATGCTGTAATGACCCTGTTAACATGCAGACATTTTCACCATTGTAGTTTAGCGTGTTAGCATGAATAGCCGAGGCTGTTGGGAATTGTACTTGGGGATTCTGTCACCAAACTAAAGAACTTGACAACGTTTTTGACTTGATGATGGCGCTAGATGAAATGTTAGGGAATCGCTAAAATGATACAAATAATAATATCAGCACTATGGGTGGGACAAATGGAATCGATACAGCGATGAATCGTATCCCTTCCTTGTGATATTTTTATGGAAACATGCAGGCACTCTGTAAATGGACAATGAATGTTAGGGTTAGGGATGGCAACCTTGTTTTTAGCCATGCTAAATGTCAAATGCTAATTGATTAAACGACCTATCCTTTCAGCACAAGACTGAAACTGACGTGTAAACATAGTCTGAAGTGTTAATCGACACACGAGTAGACAATCGGCATGTTCGGTCGCAGTCCTCCGGTACTGCTCTGGTTTTCTTGAACAATAACGATCATATGGGCATTAATACTGCCCAGCTTACTGCTCTGCCGGCTACGCAGCCTCATGTGTGAGATCAGAGCCCAGAGAGTTTGACCTCCTCTTCTGAAGTTTTATGTGCGTAAACACGACTGCAGCCGAAAGGTTAAAACCCCGAGCAGAGGGAATAAGGAGCTCATTGTGTTGACGTCTGAACTCTGAGAGAGGGCTTCACTGTGCTCCCACCCACCCACGCTGTGTGTAGCTGCGTCTGCATGGATATAAATGTGTGTGTCTGTGTGTGTTTTCATGTACAGCAGCGTGTGTGATACTCACTTGTGCAGCATTGTTGTTCACTTTTAAAAAGTGGATGTTCTCACACACCTTGAATGCCAGACTTTCACGAGCAGAGGTGCAGAGGGAGCTTAGAGGAGCCTTTTCAGAGCAGATTCAACATGTGATACAGCATGAGGTCATGTCTGGTTTGTGAGGTAACGTCCAACCGGGTCAGACATTTTATCTCTTGATTTTTTTGCTGAGTAATCATGGCTTTTCTTCTCTTCAGCGTCTCCCTCTATCCTTCTGTTTTCACCATCACAGAACACAATGTTTCCGTGATTGTGCCTTTCTCCTGTCCAGTCAGATCAAAGAGCAGTTTTATTCAAACACAACTTCCTCAGCCTCTTGAATTTGTAACGCAATTGTTGTCGGGTTTCAGACTAAGTGAACTGTTGCTGGTCAAGTCAGCATTTGTCCAGTCGGGGTTTCAGAAGAACAGATGTTGTTGAATGTAACACAGGTAAACCAGCAGCCGGCAGAAACATTATCAAAGGGCTGATCCTAAGACAATACACAACATAAGACCTGTTAATCTGCTGAGTTCTGGGTGGTTATTGTCATTGCACATTTTTGGATTGGGAAGAAGTTATGTGCATGTAGGTTCTTGCACACTTTGAAAGTGTCTGGTGTGTATGTTTTATAGCTTTTTTCTATAGGTATACCATTGGATAAGCAGAAGCCAAGAAGCACACTTTTTTCACCTCTGCATTGAAACACTTCTTACCAGATTGATCTTTGTCAAAACGGGTATAATGTTTACCATGCTCATCGTTTTAAGAAAAAAAACGATGGCGAAATTCTCTGATTCCAACTTACAAGTGTAGATGTTTGACTGTAAACTGAATATCTTTGGATTGTAGACCAACAAGACAATACTGGAGGTTATGTTGGGCTTTTTGAAACACTTCTCGACATTTTTCTGTCATTTTAAAGACGAAACAAAACAATAAAGCAGATTGATCCCGAGAACAATCAACAGTGAAAACATGGATTATGTACAGATTAAATGAGTTTCCCTTGTTGAAGTAGGTTTTATACAATATGGTATTTCCCAGCTCATGTTTTGTAATTCAGTGTTTGAGTTTTAAAAAGTCTAAATACTATATACTGGTCGGTAGCGGTAGTATGCTTCAGCTGTACTTTCTGTTTGCAACTTAGCAAATCTTAGCATGCTAGCATTGTAAACTACAATGTTGAACGTTATACCAGCTTAAAATTTAGCATGTTGATTGTTAGTGTGTTAGCATGCTGATGCTAGCATTTAGCACAAAGTGCTGCTTCGCTTACAGGCTCAGTGTGTAGGTGGTGAGGTTGCAAATTACAACCAAATAAACACCCCTCGTCTTTCTACAGCCTTTAAAACACAAAAATATGATTTATCATTTGATCATCTGTTTACATAACAGTACATGTATTTTATCTTTTTTTTTTTTTCATTTTTTACAGTCCTGATATTTCAATTGATCCTGAATCTTAAAATGCATAGCACCTCCATAAATGTTTGTCTTTTCTGAGCTATTGTAGAACGTGATGGCGTGACACAGCATTAAGCAGTATGCCAGAATTAGTAAAGGGCTTTTTTGAAAAGATGCGTTTTGAGGAGTGATTTAAAAGATCAACAACAGAGAAAATTGGTCGAAAGAAATTCCTTTCAGTAACAATGTTCAGATTTAAAAGTGAAAACTGGTTTAAAGGTCTGAAAGGTTGGGAGGACCAGACACGTCATGCTTTACGTTCTTGTGTCTGATCCACAGACTGTCGGATGACTGCAAAGGAAGGGAGAAGAGTTTGTCAAGCGATCAATAGATGAAAGAAAAGATGGATGCAGGGAGAGTGTGATGATGTGATGAATGTAGAGGAGAGATGGAAAGTTGTGTTCACACACTTGGACGGCCGGCGGGGGCAAGCCAGTTTCCACTGGACCTATTTACAAGGAGTTTCCAGCGGGCAGACCTGGCCCTCTCCTGTGGCTTTATGGAGCTGTATGCAGACTCTCCTGGGCCGGGCTCACCTTGTAAACATCTTTGCCCCGCCAGCAAAAGAGAGGGGGGGGACTTTCGTCAGACTCCAAAACAACATGAGCTGTGGCTCAATACGCTTCCGAAATGACCAAACTCTTGAATGTCACTCTGGATAAATAGACTGGAATGTTGTTTGCAGTCAGTGCTCTTGTGCAAGAAAAGTTCAGGTCTAAACTCACTTCTCGTTACGTAACACTTTTTTTTATAGATTGTATTCTGAACTTTAGTCTGAGGAATAAGTGAATAGATATTTGAAAAGTAAACATTTTTGTATTTTATCGTCAGAATACTTTCAGTGTATATTAACTCTGTGTGTGTGTGTGTGTGTGTGTGTGTGTGTGTGTGTGTGTGTGAGAGAGAGAGAGAGAGAGAGAGGGAGAGAGTGCATGTGTGTTCTTGCTGTGCCCGGACCATCAGTAATTGTCTTGTTCGCCGGCCTCAGCTTTGTCATTTGGGCAGGAATGTAGGTCACACACGCAGAGTGCATCCAAATGGCCGAGTTACTTTGGACAGTAAGGACAATTCATGCCGTCCTCCCGGCTGCTGTGTGTCGCGTTCAACGGGTGATGGAAACACGCACACGCAAACTCTCATGCGTTGTGCATATTTTAGACAGGTTTTTCGGCATGTGTGCGACCAAAACAGTCGTACCCTGGAGCCCTGATTAAAGTACTCTACATTTAAGAAAACAAAAGAAGAACACACAACCAAAAATATGAATAAAATGTGAAAACCTTCTTAGTTATTCCGGCATCATGGTCTCTTAAGTGTTGGTGATATTCTTGTGTAAGAAAAACAAGCATGTAAACACAGCGGACAATTTCATCAGCAAAAATGATAACGGTCATGTGCATATATTGAGTAGATCAAGCAAATTATTGTTAGAAGCCTTTGAGTGTACTTCATTTGATGACCTGACACAGGATCATGCGAGCTATGTCACATCAGCACAGAACTTTCCTCCATCTTAATCCAACATGATTGTTGTCAAGGAACATTTTGCTAGAATTGATTTATTTTCTTTGCTACTCTTTCAGTTTACCTTCAAAGTGAGGACCATGGGGTCACTGTCCCTGGCCTGGGTTGGAGACGGATCAGGGGTGAGTCTGTTTACATGAGTGAAAATATGAATGTAAATGAAGAAAAGAAAAAGAGGCAGGAGTCCAAGGTGTTGTTAAAATAGCCCATCCCTGCTGTCTTCTCCCAGGTGCTTCTGGTGTTGACAACATTTCAGGTGCCGTTGTTCATGATGCGTTTTGGCCAGTCGAACCTCTACAGGAGGTGAGAAATGCCCGGTGGTTGATGATGGGACACTAAAAAAGATTAAAAGATGTAAAATATTTGTCATACTGGTCTAACTGCAAGTCTCTGTCACTGTGTCAGTGAAGACTACGGGAAGACGTTTAAAGATGTGACTCACCTGATCAACCACACCTTCATCCAGACTGAGTTCGGCATCGCCATCAGCCCCGACCATTCTGGAAAGGTGAGGCGTTTGGGGAGAGAAAAACTGATGTTCACCGTAAATGCACATGTCTTTGCCTTATAACAAAGCAATTCATGAAGCTCCACCCTGTGGTTGTACATTTTGAAGGTTCCTTCTTCCCTAAGAGCTCTTCTTTGTGTCTGATTTCAGGTGATGCTCACTGGTGATGTGTCAGACGTCGGTGGGTTTCGACTGTTTCGCTCACGGGACTTTGGCATGACCTTTGTTCCGACTGACCTGCCGTTTGAGCCGCTCATTCAGATGCTGTACAACCCTGGGGACTGCAACACACTCCTGACACTCAGTATCACGGTACCAGCAATCATGCAGGATTCATTTTGTCAGCAGTTTAGAGTTTTAATAAACTAAAGTGGACTCACTTATCTCTCTTAATTAGACATTAGACTTCAGGTGCAAAGTTAATGAACCGTTCTTTACTGACTAAGCCTTTTCCCTCCAGCTGGACCTGTGGCTGTCTGAGGACTTTGGTGCCACCTGGAGGAAGATCCATGACAGTGTTTGTTTGGTCAGATGGTGAGAATCTGTCAGTTTTGTAATGAGTTATAAATACACACAAGACATGTGGGATCTTGAATATGTAACAGATGGCGCAGTGAAAAAACCGAGACAGACATCAGAGATTGTAAGTAAATGGCTGAGGTGGAGAGGATGCCTGAAGCTTTTGTTTTTTATAAAAGCAAGATTATTAATGTTTGGTTTGGTCTTTTTTTGTCTTGACTACCCTGATGTGGAATAAGCAAGTGCCAAAATGATCTTTAGCTTACTACGGTGTGTGTTTCATTTACCCAGCATTCCTGCTCTCTATTTTTAAAGAATGAGCTACTGAATGAACAGTTATTGGGCAAAGATGATATTATGGGTTAACTGTTTATGATGCATTTAACTTAACTATAGTTCTGATATAATGCAGTTTGCAAGTAAAAGTGACTCATTAGCCTCTTTATGATCAAGGGCTCACACACAGCAGTCAGTAATGGTTAATGTCACTATGAATACATCACTTAATTGGAATATGAAATAATTAAAGACCCGCCTCTGTTCTACCATGAATAATAATACTAATATGGAAGCCCTGAGAGGCAAGTGAAAAGTTTTGGTCCTTTTGCAGTTTATCTTTCTTTCTTATAAAAACAGGAAGAGGAAGACAAAATTGGCAGGTTCTATTCTTCTTCTTCTTTTTGTTTCTTCTTCACATTAGTATTATTAGGATTTATTTTTCTTTCTTTTGTGTTTCTTTTTTTTTATTACTCATTTTAGTTAAAGCAACACTACAACATGTCCTAAAAAGGACTAAAAGCCTTTGTGGTATCTTCTATCTGTGGCAAAACGTTTTTTAATAGTTTTTTTTTTTTTTTTTTTTTTTTTT
>CAEMYA010002158.1:3578807-3589630 GCA_903131615.1 Diplodus sargus
TTTTTTTTTTTTTTTTTTTTTTAATGAAATAAAAAAAGGAAGAAAATGGATTACTAGAATTTTCTTTTCTTTTTCTCAGTTGCCTCTCAGGGCTTCCGTAGACCCTCCCCTCAACAAAAGAAAAGAACACATAACATCCCCCTTCTCTCCATGTCCTCCCTTAATACTTATCATACTGTCCCTTTATATATGTCCTATTACTTTTTATTTACATGAATCTACAAGCGAGCATAGTATCACTTTGATATGTTAGTCATCTCTGAGTGAAAGGATATAAAACACTATCCACCCTGACCGGATGTGACACGGCTTTGTCCATGTTTGTTTCCACACATCCTACATTTGCATCTTTGTTGTTGGTGCAACAGGAGTGTGTGCTTCTTTGTCCATTGTTGTTGTTCCAGCTGTCTTTCTCACCACACTTTGGATCGCTCTCCTGACTCCGGTTTCCTCTGGGCACCCGAGTTCACATGAGGTTGTGGTGTCAGCCTGCGGTTGTTAGCGCTGCATTGAGGGAACACTGTGATAGCCCTGCGTGACCACAGCTGTCATTTAGGCCCCGACCTAAATTGACTGCAGAGCGAGGGAGCTGAGGCTGCTGTCAGACTGAATCATGAGTCAGCAGCAACATTCTTATGCAGCCCACAGTCCTTGAACCAGCAGAATCCTTGCAGTGTGAAAACCTTCGTCCCCTTTGGCAGTGAACAAAACCAGAGAGGGCCTGGAGTGAAGCCCGGGGGGGTCGCTGTGGGCCTCGCTCACACAGCACTTAGAACGAACCACAACCATAATCTGTGATCTTTACAAATTCCAAAAGTGGATTTCATTTGAACTCAGACAACTTTGAGATGTTAAAAAATGTGCGCTCAATCTTTTTTCCCTTTTCCTTTTCTAAACCCTTCCTTCACTCTTTCTTATTCTCACACCCAGGGGTCCAAAGAACAGCATCTACTTCACAACAAACAACAACGGATCATGCAGTAAGTGAAGACAATAAAGTCACACATACGTATGAAATTAAGCAAAACATTTACATTTTTTACTCCCCTTTCTTTGTATTAGATGACAGAGGAATGTTGGAGCTGAGGAAGACGGCAGACTATGGTCGAAGTTTCCAGACCATTGCAACAAGAGTTTACTCTTTTGTGCTCGGAGGGCGCTTTGTTTTTGCTTCCATCATGACTGGCACAGTATGTGTGTGTATTTGTGTGTCTGCATTTGCTTCTTGTCGTTATTGCCTCAAAGAGCAGAATATGTTCTTGCTCTGTTTCCACAGAAACATACAGTGTGTGTTTTTTCATCCATCCTTGCTTGTGTTGAATGTTTCTTAATAGACAAAAGTGGTAACCATACATATTAAGACACCCACGAACAGCCTCCCTCTGTGTATGTTATGAGGTATGAGTCTCAAAGGATGAGTTTACCCAGATAACAAAAAACATAGTGCATCACTCCTTCCAAGAGATGTTGAGCCATTCAAAGCCATTCTAACCCCAGTTAAACCTGGCATGAGCATGCAATCTGTGTATGGATATGAAAAAAAAACCCCACACGTCAGCTGTAAATGTGTGCAATATGCATCGTAATTGGAATGTGATCAGATCAGCCAGGCCACATCTGGAGGTGATCCGAGGAAGGTATGAAAGCAGTTCGTGCAGCATGACCGCACTCTGAAGAAAGCTGCTGGCTTAAGATGCAAAGCTAGCGCTTCATTTAGAAGCTGACGCCAGCAAGTGTTCCCTCGCCAAAAAAGAGTCATTTAAAAAATGAATGAGTCCTGTCCACGGCATTGCTCCTCTTGACCTGCTACAAGACCTTTTTAATGCGCTCATTTGGATATACAGCATTATCAAAGTTAATGAGCTGCGTCTCTCACATGTTTGTCTTATGTTTGTTAGGGCACAGAACGTATGATCCACGTGTCAGTAGACGGAGGCGAGGTGTGGAACATGGCTCAGCTTCCTACAGTCAACCACGAGCAGTTTTACTCCATCCTGTCAGCCAATCAGGACATGATATTCATGCACGTGGACGACCCCGGAGGTGAGAACCAATGAGGATGCTGATAGTGATGATTGATGTGGACGATGATGATGTTGACAGTGTTGACGATTACAGAAGAGGCTAATAATGAAATGATAATACAGACACACACAGCACACAGCTTTCTTAGGCACCCTTGTGTAAGATCCTGAAGGTGTGTGTGTGTGTGTGTGTGTGTGTGTGTGTGTGTGTGTGTGTGTGTGTGTGTGTGTGTGTGTGTGTGTGTGTGTGTGTGTGTGTGTGTGTGTGTGTGTGTGTGTGTTAACCAGACTCTGGTGTTGGAACCATCTACGTGTCGGACGACAGAGGAGCCGTGTTCTCCAAGTCTCTGGAGCGCCATCTTTACACGACCACAGGAAGTGACACTGACTTCACCCCCATTAGCTCGCTCAGGGGCGTCTATTTGACGAGCATACTCACAGAGGGTGGGTCGACACACTGCACAACATGCACCGACATGTTGAAGAGGAATTTTTGTGTCGCATTTTGGAATTCAACAAACTTCCAAATTCACTTTGTACTTACAGTATGGCCACTCCATGGTAATCCCTTCTTGACAAAAATATAGCAGAATAAATGCACGACCACTGATACTCTCAAGTAACTATCAGATTTTCTTACCATAGTGACACAAACTAGTACCAATTTCTGCCTGAAATCTTTTGGAAAACTGTTCAGATTGAGTTTGTAGTTTATTGTCTGCAGTCTACTGGCCAAACATGCATAAATGTCTTCAGGGATCCTGATAGTAATATAATTAAACACTATTGCCCTTTTATTTTGTTGATTTTGTAGATGGTTCAGTAGAGACAGTGATCACCTTTGACCAAGGAGCAAACTGGCAGACGCTGCGCAGACCAGAGAACAGCCACTGTGACACTGAGACCTCTACAAACAGACCTAACAGAGTGAGACACACATACACAAATTGATTTATGTACATTATAATAAAATACATATATTTTCTTGTCTTTTCATTATGCCTGCACTGATTTGTGTATGTGATGGGGATGCAATGTAATTTTGCCAAAATCTGCTTTTTGTCTCTTCATCTAATATATGACTATTTGCTATGAGCTCATGACTCAGTACCAACATTAGTCTAATTATTGTATCTCTACAGTGCAGACTTCACATCCACGCCTCCTACAGCACCACCATGAAGATGAACGTCCCCATTCTGCCTGTCTCCCAGGCCAACGCTGTGGGCCTCATTCTGGCCCATGGTATAAAAATCTCTCTACTCTGAAATCAGTTCCCTGCATTGTTTAGATGTTTCATATTGACATTGCCTCCTTATTTCTCCAGGCAGCGTTGGCGATGCAGAGTCAACTCTCTCCCCTGACGTGTATGTCTCTGACGACGGTGGCTACTCATGGCTGTTGGCTCTCAAGGGTCCCCATCACTATGCTATACTGGACTCTGGAGGGCTACTGGTGGCTGTAGAGCACACCAACTCACCTGTCAATCAAATCAAGTGAATATACCTTATTATAGACAATCTCTTCTTTGATTTCAAATGTTTTCATTTTTAAATATGTATATGTGTGTGTGTATATGTGTGTATATATAAATATATTATATTTATTAATGGGCTCCTTTGTCCTCAATCCTTTTTGCCAAAACACCCTCAGATTTTCCACAGACGAAGGGCAGTGCTGGCACACGTACAACTTCACCAGCGACCCGCTTCGCTTCAGCGGTATGGACAGTGAGCCCGGCTCTCGCTCCATGAACGTCAGCCTGTGGGGCTACAGGAACAACTTCAGTAAATGGGTGGTGATCACCATAGACTTCAGGAAGCTCCTCAGTAGAGACTGTGAGTATATGAGAGGATACGGGGGGTGACAGGTTGGTGTAACAGGAAGTACTCAGCAAGTTTTTGTGTGTGTGTGTGTGTGTGTGTGTGTGTGTGTGTGTGTGCGCGTGTGTGTGTTTATGTTTATGTATGTGCAGGTACTGAAGGAGACTATGTAGAGTGGCTGGCTCACTCTGCAGACATCAGCGGAGCTAATGATGGCTGTGTGCTGGGCTTCAAAGAGACCTTCTTACGCCTGAGGAAAGACTCCGTCTGCTGTAATGGGAGGGACTATGCTGTCACTAAGAAGCTGTCCCCCTGTCCATGTACAATGAATGATTATCACTGGTATGTTTTTGTGTAATAGCAAAACAGATCATGTCTATTTTGTCCTGCAGTTTGTTTCACCATGGCATAAACTGAATTAGGGTTGTCACGATACAAACATTTTCAACTCGATGCCGATACTCAGGAAAATATTCGATACTCGATACCATTTTCGATACCACAAGGATTAAAAAAAGACTCCAAAATTTAAAAGAAATATTTCTATTAACAAGAAAAATGCAAAAATAACCTCTGTTCTTATGTAACAATTAACAGAACCACACGTTAAATATTTATAATAAAAAACAGTTGTGCAAAAAGAAACTGCAACTATGATAACACGTTTCAGGTCTGAGGTAGTGCAAAAAATAATCGGTATCGATACTTTTGAAAATGAGTATCGTATTCGATACAACATTTTAATATCGATACTTTTTTGAGTTTCGATACTTTTGACAACCCTAAACTGAATTAGAGTGCAGTGTTTTAAAGAATGTGTGCCTCTGCTCTATCTTGCAGTGACTTTGGATATTACCGTCCAGAGAACAGCTCAGAGTGTGTGCTGCAGGAGGAGCTGAAGGGCCGGCCTCTGGAGTTTTGTTTAAATGGGACCACTGAACAGCTACAGACCAGTGGGTGAGGATGGCTGTTTTCATCTTGGATCTTTTTGGCTCTTTTCCCCGCTACAGTTTACAGTAGGAGATAAGAAGCTAGTAATGTAGGTTTCAAGTCATCGGCTGTGGGTTATATGATCAGCTAATGAGCCAACAGTAATTCAAGTACAAGCACTGTCAGAAATGGTGAACACCGGACTTCCCGAGTTCTGTTATTGATTATTAATTTAACCATAATTTTTTTATGTTATAAACACCGCTGATGAAGCCATTGTTCTTTACTGTGTCTGTTTGTCCCTTCTTACTTTTAAGCTACCGAAAGGTTCCAGGAGACCAGTGTGAGGGAGGTTTCCAGCCAGACAGGAAGGAGACAGACCTGAGAAGGATGTGCACCAGCAACGCCCTTTCTCCAAATTCTCTGGTGAGTTCTCATTCTGGGAAAAAGATTGGGTGGGTATCCAGTAACATAGGGGGACATCTGCTCTGCGGCATGATCCACATGGAAGGCATGGATGGGATGTCTGGAAGCAATGCGGCATAAGCCAAGTTTATAACCGAATGTGCGAATTTAACTGAAATGTCTTGAAAATCTGTGAAAGAAAGCGCAAACTAATGTTTCTATTAGGTAACGGTTAAGTGTTTGATGCATGCAGTTATGTATTCATTTGAGAGAGGTCACATACAGTAGATCTGTTGTGTTTTTTTTTCTTTAGTGCAATTTTAAGTTCATGTCTTGTTATTTATAAGATTTTTAAACAATTTAATATGTTTTTCCATTTCAATTTGTCCCATTTTTGATTCTATCAATGCACCAACTTTTCACTAAAATTGAAAACACATAAAAAATGTTTATTGTTACATGTTCAGTCTGAAACACACTCAAGAACATATTAACAAGAGCTGTATCAGTATTGTTTGTTGACCTGACATCCTCAGCTCAGCTCCTGAACAAAGTGCACATGCGGTAGAACCCAGTGATTTATTAATAAACACGGATGGTGAATGGCCAGTGAAGAAAAATTTACTCTGAGGTCTGGCACAGCGATTCAGCTGTGCCTGTTCTTCCTTTGTTGCACACAGGCTTTTGTGAATACAGTGTGTCAGGGTTCATCTTCCAGTGTGAGCACATTGACAGCTGACTGACATCACTCTGGCTATTGTTTTGCTGCGTGTTTTTCTTATTTTCGTCCCTTTCTGTTTTTGTAACTCTTCACAGATTGAACACGGTTCACCGAGCACTGCTGTCGTAGTGATATTTGTCATCGCGATCCTCCTGATCAGTGCTGTTGCAGGCGTTTGGCTGGTTAAGAAATACATCTGTGGAGGACGGTCAGTTAACTGTGTTTCATCTTTACACACACACACACACACACACACACACACACACACAAACACAATGTATTTATAGTGCACTTCACTATAGTGAATTTCAGCTCTTAGTGTTTCTAATGTGCATCTATGTCCTCATCAGGTTCCTTGTGCACCGATACTCTGTCATGCGAGAACATGTTGAGGCAAATAAAATAGAAGGAGTCGATGATATTGACACGCACTACATGGAGACAGGAAAAGCACAGTACAACGAAGACTCCGATCAGGTATCTGATCACGTTTTAAATCATATTATTAGTTGAACTTTGATTGCCTTTTAACGAACCTGTGTTGTTTACGTCTCCCTACAGGACCTCTTAGAATAAGGTGGACGTTTCTCCCCACTTAAAGGCTCCTCAAGACTAAATTTAACGCAGTCTTTCATGATGCCTGGGCACTCTTGTTGCACCCACATGCTGATTAACATCTTCCTCTCACTTCTCCCTATTCCCTGGTGGCTGGAGGACTCGGCAGCAGCTCACATTGCTTCCTCGTGCCAGTTGAATCTCCCGCAAGAAGGCAAACTGGCAGTTTGGGGAGGGGGACAACCCCAGCGCAGAACAGAAGAAAGCTTCTTGGGTCCCCCGGAGAGCCTTTGTTGTTTCTGTCACAAAGAATTCTGTAAAGGCCATCGAGCCTGAATATGTGCTCTGTATGTTTCCGTCCATGCTGGCCTGAGAAAAGATGGTCTTTGCTATCGTGATGCACTGCAGAGGCTGCACACAGAGGCTACGGCTTGGGATGTGTAGAGAAAGTTAAAGAAGAGCCAAGCAACAGAACAGAGGAAGTAATAATAAGTATTTTATGTCTGCTGTCAGTTAAGTAGTTTTTGTACATGGTAAATTTAAAACTTGCAAGATACAGTGCTGTTGTGCATGGGGGCCATTGTAACATTAATTTTGACAGTTTCACTCGTCACTATAATTAGGAGCTTCCACGTTATTAAAGACTACTCACAGTGAGTCACTAATTCTTCGTTTTATTAGCGAGAGACAGGTAAAAAGTGGCCACGATTTTAAAATAATTCTATCAGGTGATGCACTTTAGTTACGAACCTTACAGTACACTATAATAGCTTAGTTATGTAACAGCAACAACTATTTAGTAGAAACAATTATCTTTTTTATTTTTGACCATTTTCACTTTTGAAAGTAATGAATATATCATTAATTACAAATATTTTAATAGTCCAATATTATTATATAATCACTCAACATTTTTGGTTTAAGCATTTTAATTAGTATTGAATGGTTTAATTGATAGCGCAGACTAAAATTTAAGGGTAACTGGGACAACAAAATGCTAATACTCATGCTTTTTTGCTGTTGAAAATACAAAAAAGTTATTAGTAAAAGTCAACTTAGTGACCACTAGTGCTTATTTTAAAGGAGACCTAATGCGTTTTGTTTTTGTTTTTTTTGTTGTTTCGATTTTTAACTTTCCTTGAGTGTGTTAAATATGCTTGTTCTTGTAAAAGATGTTGAAAGTTCGAAAAGGTCAAAGTCCACACCAACAGAAGCTCCTCTCTCCCACAGATATCACTGATCCTGAAATGCCTCATCAGTAGTCCCGACTTTAATTTTGTGACTTTGTGACATCACACCATGTCACCATGTCACCATGTCTCACACATTTGCATAATTTATGCCTAGCAGCTAGTTTGGCCTATAAGAGTTGATATGGCACAGCTGCTCTGTAGGTAAGAGCAGTGCTGGCTCAGGCATGTGTGAGCTGACCAGTCAGAACACATAAGGGGGGCCTGAAAGCAAAACAACTGAGTCTTTCAGACACAGGAGGGATGTAGTGCTGCCGCACTGGACAGTATGAGGCAATTGTGACAAAGATGTGATTTGTTTTTTGTAGGCATCAAAGCACCCAAAACACAGTTATGATCCTGAAAATGAGCATAATTTGTCTCCTTAAAACAAATTTGAGTAACAAGACTAATAATAAAAGAGGTCGTCCAGAAATAAATGCCAGTCGTTCTTTTTTGGCGTCAGGGGAAACTTTTGGAATCAATGTTCAAAAGGCCTGCTATTGTTGTGAAGATGGAATTTAAAAAAAATTATTATTATTTATACAGTGCAGCTTCAATCATCCGATCCTTCTGCTCCCCTGTATGTGTGGTGAGAATGAAAGACTTGAATTATTGCCAAAGCACTTTTATTGTTTAGTTGTCTAATTTTAGAGATGAGGTTGTCGAGGTGAAGCCTACCGTTAGCCCAGCGTTATATAAGTATGAAGGTAACGCTAACCCAAACTCTTTACTTGAACTTTCTGATATTTTTGCTTAACAGGTACACCGATATGTTGCTGATAATGTGTGTGTTTTTTGGGTTTATGGCTGATATTTTCACATTATCAGCCAACACCAGTATGCATTTCTCTAATGATCTGAATGCAATCAAGATTATCAAGTGTTTTTTAGAGACCATGCTCACTTTTGTCTGTCACTAATAATGTGACAACAGGAAAACGGTCACAACTGACCCCCTTTTTTTTCTTAAAGCTACAATTACTCAGTGTTGACAGTTTCTGAGATGTTGTTGCCTCCCAACTTATTAATTTCACAATAACTGCAAAATATCCACAATAACTGAACTAATTGACCAGATCAATGTGTCTGGTGGCGATGAAGATCACAGACTGTATTAAGTTGAGTTATACCTTGTTCTCAACAGACACTGCTGTGTTGTATGAATTGTTTAGACGATATGTTGGCTGGCTACCATTTCCATTATCTGCAATGTAAGAGCTGTATCTTTTGACGCGTGCTTGCCTTATGGCCAATGCTTGTTTTCTCCAGCAGAGTCGATAATATCCCAGCCAATAAGCTATTGTAATAAGCTGGCCTAATATAGAGGCATATTCTCAAGGACTGTTGGGTGGACAACTGGAGCGGGTTCATATGCTTGATGCTTCCTTATTTACACAAATGTCAGTAAGAACAAAGCCTGATATTTACTGGATTCAATGATTTATTTTTGCACTGTATCTACAGATCTGTGAAAAAAAGTTGCATTTGTGCCTCCTTGTACATCTGATGTTTGTAGGGCCATGAGTTGTGATCTTCATTCCATCTCGTTTTCTTTACTGTTTGATAGGATATCAGAGATGTGTATCTCTGAATTAAACTGTTCTGTAGCACAAATGTTTCATAACCATGTTTGCATTTATTGAATGAAATAACTTTCTCATTTCCATCAGATCAGATGCGTTACAGTTTTATTGATGCACTTTTTTCTACAAGTAGTATAATCTAACTACAAACAATTCAAACGTATGTCCATACCACAATACAGCCTCCTAAGTTGTAAAAAGCACAAGTAGTCATTACAAAGACACAGTGTTTCATTATTACTGCATTAATGTGTGAGAAGTATTTCAACTGGCTTCAGTGTATTGCTGGTGTTGTTATAACTTTGAAGGGGGAATAATAATGATAATGCACCAGGACATATTCACTCCTTCCTGCTGTCACAACACATGATGGAGCTACATCAAGATAGATGATACTGGTTGACATTACAATGCTAGTAAATATTTAAGGAAAAGTCATATTTGGACTGCTCAAAAGAAGGCATCCTTCATAAAAAGATTGGCTTTATTACCTCCCCCAAGGAGATTATGTTTTTGTGTCTGTTAGCAGAATTACACAAGAACTACTGAACAGATTTCCACTAAACCTGGAAGAATGGAGGATGGACCCTGAATACAGACCCACACACACACACACACACACTCAAAAATTATATTAAAACAAAACCTAACCAAATTTTGCAAGGATACAAGGTGGTGGGTAAGAGTGCAGGAGTGCAAGTGTCAGCATCAGTGGGGGTTGGTGTCAGGGTCCAGAGACCTATTAAGGATCCCAACTACAGCAGGGGAGAAACTGTTCATGTGGCGGGAGGTTTTGTTCCTGATGGACCGCAGCCTCCTGCCAGAGGGGAGAGTCTCAAAAAGTCTGTGCCCGGGATGGGAGGTGTCGGCCACAATCCTACCTGCATTCCTCAGAGCCCTGGAGCTGTGCAGGTCCTGAAGGGATGGCAGGTTGCAGCCAATCACCTTCTCAACGGAGCGTATGATGCGCTGCAGTCTGCTCTTATTCTTAGCAGTGGCAGCAGCGTACCAGATGGTGATGGAGGAGGTGAGGATGAACTCGATGATGGCAGTCTAGAAGTGCACCATCATAGTCTTTGACAAGTTGAACTTCTTCAGCTGCCCCAGGAAGAACATACTCTTGAACTTTTTTGGTGAGGGATCTGATGTTCAGCTCCCATTTCAGGTCCTGGGGTGATGGTGGTACCCAGGAAGCGGCAGGCGAGCTTTATTTCAACAAAGCTTAAGTACAAAAACCAAAAGGAAGCAAAGACCAAAACTAGACTAAAAGGGATAAACAAGATAGCTAAAAAAAAGTGCAAACCCAAAGACAAAGTACAAATCAAAAATGCAGAATGTAAGAATCAAGTAAAAAAAAAAATACATACCACTAAGAGACTGGAGACAAACGAGGAAACACTGGGAACATCACTTGAACATAACACGCAGGACCAGAAGCAGGAACAGACACAGACAGAGGCAGAGGCAGAGGCAGAGGCAGAGGCAGAGGCAGAGGCAGGATCAGAGGCAGGACCATGAGCAAATGCAGACAGAGGAGTGCAGGGAAGACT
>CAEMYA010002158.1:3589776-3600317 GCA_903131615.1 Diplodus sargus
TTGAACATAACACGCAGGACCAGAAGCAGGAACAGACACAGACAGAGGCGGGATCAGAGGCAGGACCATGAGCAAATGCAGACAGAGGAGTGCAGGGAAGACTCAGACTAAATACACAGACACTAACGACAAGACGAGGAACAGGTGAGATAACGAGGGGAAGGCATGGAGGGAACAATACTTACAGACAGAGGGAAAAACATAGGAAACACTTAAAGGACAAGAGACACAAGAGGGCATGGAAAACAAAACACAAGACCCACAAAGAACAAGAACCTAGAGTCATGACAGATATGCACTCTGCTGAGTGCCATTTTAGTTAATATACATATATATGTATATATGTATATATTAATGCTTTTTAGAGAACTTATAAGCCATTACGAAGACATTTAGGCTGGCAGGATGTGAGAAATGTTTATTGTTTTTTTCTTTTTATTGGCTTATAACAAATCAACCATCAATTAGTGGATTATTACTATTGAATATTGTGTAGTTTTTTGGACGGTATTGTAATCAGAAGAGAAAGGCCATCAATAACTATTTTTTTGTGCCTTAACAAACCAAATAAACAAACTCTAGTTTTCATGACTGAATAAAAAAACTGACCTTAAAGGACAACACACTTTCATACTGTTTTACTTTGTTTAAATGTGGCGGACCCTGCCACCTTTGTAGCTTCAAACAGTGTTCTGGGGACCTTATTTTCCTCTGAGAAGAAGCTAGTTTATTCAGTCATGGAAAAATATATATATATTTCTGAGTTTGCATTATTACCTAATTAATATTGTGAATATTAAAATGTCTTCTCCAAAACTAGATAGTGCCCCTTTAACCAACAATAAAGCCAATAGTAACACTCACAACTTGACATGCATACATTCTGATGATAAGAGAGTAGTATAAACCTTTATTCAGCAAAACAAACAGTGCTAGCCAGACCTAACTTACATAATAAGTGTGAGAGAAGCAGCACAAATCATCTGTATTGGAGTGGAAATTAATTTTAGTAAGTGGAAATACAAAAACTAATGTAAGCTAAAGTGACGCACCTACTGTAACTGTACTTCCCACCTCTGTTAATGCTCTGTGAATTAGCTGATAACTTGAATTAATGCTCTCAATGTGAACAGGCAGTGTTTAATCAGTGGAGGCCACGATGCCGCCCTCAGTGCCACTGCTAGCTCTCCAACAGTAGGGGGCGCCACACTCGTGACTGATGTAGCCGTGTATCCGGAAGTGCTGAAGCCATATTCGTCGATTTGAATCTGTAGTTCAGTTAGCACAACTGCATATCTGTAACTTAGAGTGAGACACTTTTGAAAGCCCCACATTTATTACTTATACCATGAATACTTATAAGATGTCGGCTGTGTGTTAAGGCGACAGTGCGTGTGGAACAATGTAGCGGCAGTGAAGTAATGTCAACTCATCACGGTGAGCTCTTTGTCAGCGAACGTATTGTTCAGGAAACAGCTAGCCAGCTAGCGTTAGCACTGTGGTTACGTTAGCTAACACGTTTGCTAGTAGCTGTAGCAGATTTGTCACCTGCTAGTGTTCCCCAGATGTTCAGCGTCACATGCAACTGGCTAGTTATAATGGCAATTGTGCTTTATTTGTACTAACGCTACATCCGCCTAGTCGACGTTATGCACGCTCGGCTTGTCAGGAATGTTGGCCTTGTTATTTGAAGGCAAAAGTAATGGTGGAGTTTTGTAACGACTCCATCCAGGCAGCTGTCTGGTCGCTTATCATGGCGCAGTCTGTATTGGCATTTGGTATTTGACTGTACTGAATTGTGATAACCTCGTAGGTGTTCCCATTAAATATAACCTAATTACATATTTCAAGTTAACAGTAACTTGACTTGTTTTTTTTGGTGCGTTGGTGTTTGCCGCACCAGCGTTATGTGATGATATTGATCGGGAATTTGAAGGCTGGTTCGTCTGACATGTTGTAATTTTGGATTTCAGACTTTGCTCCTTTAGTATGAGCTCTCTATCACCCCAGACTCTGGCATCAAGCTCATCATGCAGGACTCTACCAGGAGAGGGAAATCAGGTACAACCTTTACAGCAGCTACTTTGCATGTACAATTATCCTAAATAAAAAATGCAATATTTATTTTATGCCAAACGTTGCTTCTGCTTTTTCCACCCCCAGGTGCAACCAAAGGCCCCGCTCCTGCAGATTCTGCGTGTTGCCGGAGCCCAGGAAGAAATCTTCACACTCAAAGAGGTTAGCTGTCAGATGTAATGTAAAGTAGGCTTGAAGTTACACTGGCTCACAAGATGGTGTTACCAGAGATTCCTGGGTTTAGTAGTCCTTTTACACGGTGTTCATGCAAGTAAAAATGTGCCGCATACGTGCCTTGCAATATCTAATAACCCGTCTATTGCGTAGGTGATGCACTACTTGGGTCAGTACATCATGGGGAAGCAACTGTATGACAAACAGAGGCAGCACATCGTCCACTGCCAGGATGACCCTCTGGGAGAGCTGCTGGAGGTGGAGAGCTTCTCCGTCAAAAACCCGAGGTATGCACCCACACCGGAATGATCAGCACTCAGCAATAGTGGACTATAAGTGTAGATTCACACATCTGAATTAAGAAAATGCATTCTAAACTCTTATATTCTCATTTTACAGCCCGGTGTATGAAATGCTCAAGAAGTACTTAGTTGTGCTTGGTTGTTCTGGTAAGTCTCACAGTCATTTAATGCCTTTTTCATACTCTATGTGAAATAATATTTCTGTCTGGGGGCATTATCCAGTTAGTGCATTGTACATTTGTGATGACATGAAATTCAATTCTCTTTTTTTCTCTTCCCTTTTTGTATTTGATGAAATCTTTATTTCACTTGCATCTGTTACCTGTTATGATTTGCAGTGAAGATCCCTGGCAATGGTGATTATTTCACCACCCTATTCCTTCTGTATATTCTAAATTCAGTCTTTGTTGCATACATTGTGAGTGCTTGTGATAGTGCATCTCTGGGGATGCAGGAGCCAGCAGAAGGCTATTTTCCAGCTTGACCTACAAAGCCACAGCAGAAGGCCTTAGTGAGAGAGTGTATCATGCTATAATTAAAGGGTGGGGGTGTCCTTTCTGTTACTGTGTCTTATCTGAAATGCAGACGCTGCAGAGAATCTTTCTGTGGGCCGTGAATGTGTAGATGGCGGAGTGGAGGATCGTGGTCAGGTAAAGCTGAAGCATGGTGCTAAGGAGAAACAAAGACCCCCCCAACCTTTCCCACCTCACTGCACACAACACTTTTGAATAGAAAGGGACAGAACTGACAGTCTTAAGTGCCAAACTGACTTTTTGTCATAAGATTTGACATCCACTGATTGGTTATTTAGTTAGGAAGTTTTGTTAATTATCCTTTTGGAATTTCTCTTTTTTGTCTGTGAAACTCAAATTACCACCACAACAGAAAAGATACTACAATTAATAACAGATGTTGAACAACAAAGTGCTCCACAACATCAACAATCAAAAATTAAGTGCAGCAAAATGCAAGTGACACACGCCTCATATCACCATGATTTGTGTGGATTGGAAAGACTAAAATGAGCTGCTGTCTGCTTGTGTGTAATGAGGAGGGGAGGTAAGGTCTGCTGTCTCCATTGGTGTGCATTTGTACAGAGTGGCACCGTCTCTGTACGACCCCATCCTTGGTTTGGTCTGGTGGTGTTTTCGGCACCCGCTTGTAAACCACCAGCACCACCCAGTGGATGGGGGGCAGAGTCACTCTCTCTGTCTGTGTCAGAGTTCTCTTCTCTGCTCCGAACTGGAGGCTCACAGATCCTGATCCAGCTACAGGCCTGACAATAACCTGAAACACTTCACCCACCCCCCTGTTCCTACACCCTTCTCTCCGATTCCCTCCCAAATCTACCTTGAAGCACCTGCTGAGTGACCACATTGTTGAGCTACAATCGGATTTAAATTTTATTTCGAATCAAACTTGCAATAAGTTTTTTTCTTCAGTCTATCAGCTGTGATTTACAGTAAGCAATGAGAGACATTAGACTGCCTCTTTTTAATTTCTTTCTGCTTCTGCCTCCTTTCTGATATGAAAACACTTTGTTTCAACTTTTACATAATTGTATCTTGTAGTTTATGTCCATGGGTCATGTCGTAGAATAAGTCCTTATGTTAGTTTGCACATACGACATATTAAAACTGGACTTAAATCTTTGACTCTCTGATTTCATTACTGTGCTAATTAGAACACTGACTCTCCTTCCTGCTCTTTCTCTGTCTCTCCTGTTTTACAAATCACACATTTTCGGTACCTCTTATCTCCTAAATTTGCCTTGACCTCCCTCCCCACTGGCCCATACCCTAATTGCCCGGCCCCCTGTTCCCTGTGCCACCACTCCAATCCCCAGAGGCCTTCTTGAAAAGGAACTGCGAGTCCTCCATGTGCCCAGTTATGGCTCCATGTTCTAATTTTTGTCCTTCCTCCCTCTGTAGTTGTGTGGAGGTTTGGTCAAAGCAGGGCTGGAGGCTGTCAGTGACGTGCCTCTCCTGCAGACCCCCTCCCAGAGACGACCTCGGGAGCCAGATGATGGTGGGCAAACTGTTATATGCTCAGCAGTATATGCTCATGGCAAGACCTGCTGAAGATTCTCGATTTAAGTGTTCAAAATCTCAACAGACTCCCTGGAAGGCCTGCCACGGTCAGCCTGCAAACGGCCCAAACTGGATGTTACTCTGGACGAGTGGGACCTCTCTGGCCTACCCTGGTGGTTTCTGGGTAATCTACGAAGTAACTACAGCCGTAGGAGCAATGGCTCCACTGACATCCACACTAACCAAGTAAGGAACCTTATGTGTTCTAAGAAAGTTACTCTTGATAACAGCACTTAAAGCTGTTCACACAATTACGTTGATGTCAAATGGCATAAATTGGAGTGTAACAGTGGTGGTCTGACTGATGTGTCAGCTGTCTCCTGCACAGGAAGAGGACACGGCCATTGTGTCAGACACTACAGATGACCTCTGGTTTCTGACCGAGGGCGAGAGTGAACAGGTGAGTGTGGAGATGAAAGAGGCTGCGCTGGAGGAAGGGAGCGGAGGAGAAGGGGAGCCTCCACCTGAGGATGATGATGGAGGAGGTGCAGGGAAGGAGGAGAAAGCAGATCGAGAGGTAGGAGTTTGTTTTAGATTTTGTCATCTTTGGTTAAGTCAGGCTCATGCTAACTAATAAAATTATTGGTTAAGTATTTATTTTTCATTTCCTGTTTAGAGGATAATGTTATTTGATGTTTGATCAAATGTTTTGTGTATTTATCCAGATGCAGGAGGAGCCAGATGAGGACTCGCAGTGTCTCAGTGATGACACTGACACAGAGATCTCTACACAGGTGTGTATACCTGTTGTCACGATACTAGATACTTTTAACTGTAAAAACCAATGCTACGGGTTACAATCAACAATGTGTGTCAAGCACCATGACATCTTAGTGAATTTACTTCCAACCATAATCAGAAGAGTGAGAGGAGGTGGGCCCATGTGGGCACTGCAACGGTGTGCCAACGCACTACTGGAGAAAAGAGAGGGCCAGAAAGCACAGCCTGAAATAAGTACTGAAAAGGATCATAAATGCAATATCGAACAATATAAATGTTTTTGATAATGCTGGTTGGTATCATCTGTTTTTTGTTCCTACTATATGTTGTAGGTTTAGCTGGTTGTAGTTGTAGCTTGTAAAGCACATATTTGTGACTTTATATCTCCCTTATCCCTCAGGATGCGTGGCAGTGCACAGAGTGCAGGAAGTATAACACGCCTAACCAGAGGTACTGTGTTCGCTGCTGGGCTCTACGTAAGAACTGGTACAAAGATGTCCCTCGACTTGCCCATTCCCTCTCTGTTCCTGACATCCCAGCATGCAGCTCGCTCACCACCCATGATGAAGAAGATGACAGCGACACTGGCATTGATGTCCCAGACTGCAGCAGAACGGTGTCTGACCCGGTCATCCTGCCCTCCCACTCCACAGCTGACCGACCTCTGCCCACCATGATTACAGGGAAATGCCAGGCACAGTGGCCCTCCAGCTTCCTCAAGGATGAGCAGCTCTCAGATGGGGACAGTCAAGAAAATCTGGGGATGGAGGTTGAAGAAGTTAGGCCTGAGGCACTGTTGGAGCCTTGCAAGCTCTGTCGAGTGCGACCACGCAACGGAAATATAATACACGGACGTACGGCTCACCTGCTAACCTGTTTCCCATGCGCAAGGAGGCTACACAAGTTCCAGGCTCCTTGTCCAGGGTGTGGGAAGATAATTCAAAAAGTTATTAAGATATTCATTCTATAAAAGCCCGCACACACATCTGTCAGTCTCTGGGCAACTAAATAACATAATATAACACACATACAACCACTTAGCTGCATGCACTCTGGTACACACACTCACACACACTCACACAATCACACACACACACGCACACACACACACACACACACACACACAGAAAATATGCACCTTACCTTTAGAACATAGACAGATATACACAAAGTATAGCACTTGGTAAAGCTTGCTCTTGGTTGCATGGTTTATTTTGCATCACACTGCCACTGAAGTATTGCTAGATGAAACACAGGAGTTTGTTATACCAAATGTTTGTTTTGGTGCCACATTTAAATAAGGGACACACACACGAAGGCGGAAATATTTATTTATTTATTAGAAGATCACATAAGACTTTGTGGGAGGTCTCGTTTGATTTCATGAAGGCTTGTTTTGTTTTGTTTTGTTTTTCAGGCTACCGAATTTGCTCATTGAATTTTGCATTGTTGAATGGTGCCATTTAGAAACTAGTGCTTGCCTTGTGTTCTGTTAGTTTTGTTTGATTTTCTTTCCTCCTTAGATTCACTTCAGTCATCTCGGCAAAACTGGAAAAGTCAGCGCAGGTACGTTACTACTAATCCAATTTTTTCAAGCATCTTCTGGACAAATGTGTTCTCGTTACACCCTTTTTTTGTCCTTCTTAGGTTTTTGTGGCTCAGAGATGTGAGTTATGAAGACAAGATTGAAGGAAAAACAGAAAGAGTCTTAAAACCATGAATTTCCTTTTTCAACCGCTGCAGCTCCATGAAAGTATCCTCAGAAGCTTTTCTTTAAAAAAATTTAATCTCTCAGCGTAAGTGAATGTACTGTAAAATGCAAATGTGGTGGTTTACGTCCTGTTTCTCTCAACATAGTATTTTAAAAAGTAGAATTTAACCTGCTTGAGAATGCACAGCTGAAGTATTTACTGTAATTTCCTCTTGGGGTAGTAATTCGATATTAATTCTATATGTATTCAATATGTACAATTGCCAAGCCTCTGACAGTTATGCCTGCAGTAAGTAATGTTTCATATTTGTTAAAGTTTAAATTGTTATCATTCAGAAAAGGGTACTTACTTTATACCCTTTCCTGGACTTATGACGAATGAGCAATTTCTGTATATCTTGTATTTAATTTATTTATGAATCTGTTTTAATTGTTGAGATGACCACCTCTGATGAAGCAGAAAAACTGCTCAGTTGTTGCAGAGTTCTAACATGCGGTTTTGAGATAAAAATTGTTTCAAAGTTATACAGAAAGTTTAAAGGAAACCGGCTAAGTTACCGAATCTGCGAAAAAGACTGCGTAGTACTTATTTGGAGTAGGGGGATTGATTTAAGCGTTACACTGCCATGTAATGACATTGAACTTAATTTGTATATAATAGATTTTATTTTGATGGTTCTGCTTTATTTGAAGATTGTATTACTTGGAGCACATAGATACTGTTGCTGAGCTGTCTATAAATACAGTGTGCTCACAAGTAAGATGTCCAGTGACAGAAAGCATCTAACTCTTGGCTTTGCTTGGCATAGAGGGAAATATCATAGTTCTTAAATCTGCTCTTTACTTGCGCTTACTCTTTCTGCCAGTAGGTGGGGAGAATTCTCAATATTGTATCTGGTGCCCACAGAAGCTGTACAGTGCCAGTAATGACATGTGATGCATATATAGAGCATGCCTCTTGCTGTGAGTAGATCCAGCACTGAGCTGGTGTAAGAGATATATTAGCTGTATTAAAATCTATAAAGGATTAATGTAGCCTGTTGTATTTATCAGCACCATTGTGAAATAAGAACGGACCGAAAATTCCTCTAAATACAGACCTCAAAAAATGGCTTAATACCTATTTAACAGTTAATCCAGGTTCAGAATGACATACTTAATTAGTTGCAATTATTGACAAAGACTAATGTACTCCAACATGGTACAGCTAATAGTTGGGCTTTTTTTGTACTTGTTACAGAATAAAATAAGTTGTTTTGTAAAGCAATAAAGAGTCTGGAGTTGATTATTTTATTTAGTTCACTTGGTGACCACAGGGACAGTTGATGTACAGTACCCACTGGTGAAGAGAGGTGTGTGTGTGTGTCTGTGTGTGTGTGTGTTGGCTGAAGAATAAGTCATTGTATGACAGTCCAGCTGTCATGTGTCCTCTCCTTCTTGACTGGACTCCAGCACCTGCAACTCTCCTCTGCTTACTCACTGTTCTGCTTGCTTATCTGTGTCGGCCTTATTTTAGTCCTCTTGTCCAGAAATGGGACAGACACCCTCTGTGCCCTCTGTACTACATGCTGCTGTAGCTCCGCTGCCTTGTTACCCCGGAGTGTTATTTAGATAACAATTACTCAATAGGGAATTTTTCCTGAGTGGAAAGTCCCCTGTGAAACTGTCCATCTGAAAGACACCACTAAATCCCACAGGATATCGTGTACACTCGGCAAGATGGCCTTGAAATGAGATTGCAATATTTCCAAGCTATGTCATGATACACAGTATGTATATCGATATTTTTGAAATCCGCTTAAAAGCACTTCATAAATGCAAGGATGGGGAGAAAAAAGCAAATATCACTGTTTTTAACTTAACATTGTAGGGATGACTGTTGCTGCTATTAATACAGTGTATATATAATAAAGCTTTTAATAAAATGAGATTTTTGATAAATAATCATCAGTAATGTGGATATAATGAGTCAGTGGGTAAAGATAAGTAGAGCAGTCTAGTTAATTCAGAAATGTACTTTAATGCAGCCTTTGAAACCAGAAAAAGGTCTAAATCTATGGCTCACAATATCCTAGCTCTAACATGGTCTTATAATGTGTGACGTGTATGTTGCCCATTCAGAAATTTTCGTTGAATATGAGTGCTTTCATAGATGTGCAGGCGAAGTCATTTATAAGTCCTTTTCGAAGCAGTAAAAATAAGTGACATCACCTTTTAAAGTGACATCAACTTCAAATTAGTTCTTTTGTCCAACCAATAGTCCAGGTCTTAGTTTACTATGATTTAAGCGACACTGGCATTGATGTCCCAGACTGCAGCAGAACGGTGTCTGACCCGGTCATCCTGCCCTACCCAAACAAATCAACTATCATAAATATTTGCATAGTTTTTGTCTTTCAACTAATCAATACATCAACAAATCCTTCCTGCTCTAATCTGATATAGTGTCAGGTGGTTTAATCTACAGCAATACGTCATATTTGTTATCCTCTTGTAGTAATTGTAGTGAGTAAAACATATTTCCCTCTAATATGTAATGGAGTACAAATATAAAGTATCCCAAAAAATTAATAAATCAAGTAAAGCACAATTATCTTTCATTTGTGCTCACATGTAAACAAAGCTCTTTAATACACTCCACCTCTGGCACACATTGCATATGGCAGAGGAAGGTGGGTGTTGCTGTTCTCCCTGTGATTTTCACTACAGTATTAAATGCTTGTGACGGTCACACTGAAATCTTTCTTTCGCTCCGCGTCTAATTCAAGAGTGGCACACTTGAATTAGACGCTCAGCCAGACGCCGCGCTTTGACCGCGGCGTCTGGCACGTCACACAGCGTAGAGACGAAGAATGGCATAACACCCCCGGTGACATGGCACCCACAGCTTGGCAGCTCTAGAATGGCTCAGTCTAGGGAGTGGTAAGGGATCTGCATGTTTCCATGGCGACAGTACCTCCATCCCAACATCCCAGAATAACTTAACACATTCTCTCTTTATCCCCTATGGCGTATGCAATACTTCCTAGAGGGAAAATAGTTAGGACTGAAGCCCTCCGTTGAACATTGTTCTCATGTTTTTGTCCATACTCATGATTTTATTGCTCTTACTGACTCTAATTCTGTTTTTATACCTTTGAAACACCTTTATAAATATACATAATACTCCTGTGTCATTCTCTTCCTGTGTCCTTCGTCTGCATACCTCCAGGGTGGCGAGCCTCAGCCTGTTTACCCTTCTTTGCTTTCTTCTGGTTGTGTGTCTGGATGTTTGTAATGGTATCTGTAGCCAGGACCTCTCTTTCTCACCTTCATGGACACACACACACACACACACACACACATACACAGACACACTTTCCCTCTGTTGTGTCCGACTATTTGGTCGCTCCAGAAACCAGGCCGCTAAATTTGTCCCACTGGTGACATGGGAGAAGGTCAGTGGAGCCAGAGAAAAACAAAGCTCGT
>CAEMYA010002158.1:3600611-3613549 GCA_903131615.1 Diplodus sargus
AAAGCTCGGAATAGAGAAACAGGCATAAAAACAGATCATTTCAAACTAAGAGTAGTGATAAATAATGTCAGAAATGTGACACTTTAAGATGAGAATAGCGGGGGAACATAGAGAGCTTCCCCTCCCTTGTACCCACAGCAGGAGGCCAGATATGGAAGATGACACTGAAAGGCTGGGCTGACTGGGATCAGGGCATAGTTTCCGCATAGTCGTCCACACAGAGCTCACAACACTCTGCAGTCACACACACTTCGCTGGCCTCAGACGGCATTCAGCTGTGTCTCCTGGAGGAGCTATGCTCATTGTGGTTTACACTTGGGCAACGTCAAGGTGTAAATTGCCTTCTGATTAAGCAGGATGTATTTATGAGGGCTGCGCTTCACCCTGTCAGATACCTTCCTACCCAAAAGTCATACTTGAGTACAAGAAACAATGAATTCCGAATACTAATTATTTGTTTAAAGAATGCAGTCAGTAATATAATCCAAGTATTGTGATATCGTATTAGTGTAACTATGATATATAAATAGGATGACTCTTATTTAATCTTACTAACAAGTGTGTTTCAAGTGTGTGACTCGTTAAGTGTTGTCATGTGCACATGTGCACAGTTACAGACCTGTGTAGTTGTAATCTAGCAGCCATCCCTCTTTTCACTGATTGTGTCTGTAATCTAATTACATCCTTTTTTTCTGTAACTTTACCACATACAGGTTACTTTTTTGTATCCTGATTACATAATCCTGTTACATGCAGACTTTACTCCCCAAACCTCTGGCAATAAATGTACTGAAGTATCAAAAATACACATAAATGTAAATTATAGATATACACACATATATACTGTATTTACTGTATGCTATGGGTCGACAGATTATCAGCCTTGTCAATCCTTGGAATCCAAAATTAAATTTTGATTAAATGCTTATTAATTAATTGCTGATAAAATAAATACATTTAAAGAGGCGCAACTGTGGCTCTGATGCAAGATGCAATTTCTGAAGTAACTTGTTACTGAAGTTATCAAATAGATGTAGTGGAGTAAAAGGTACAATATTTGCCTCCTGAAGAAGAATCTTCATGTGATCATTCAGATCATACAAAGTATAACAAAGTGAGATTGGTAGTCTGCATTTAACCCATCCCGAGGGAGCAGTGGGCAGAGTGTATACGCCCCCGGGGACCAACTCCAGATCATAGCCAGTGCCTTGTTCAAGGATACTGGCTGGAGAATCAACCTAGTGAATATGTTTTTGATGGGTAAACTGGAGAACCTGGAGAAAATCCACACAAGCACGGGGAGAACACGCAGACTCCACCCCAGTGGGATTTGAACCCTGCCCTTTTTTGTTTCCAGATGGAGTGGAAGTATAAAGTAACAGAAAATGGAAATACTCAGATACTTCAGCATTTTACTTAAATAGTGACAAAATTGTACAGTACTTGAGTAAAAAATACTTATTTACATTCCATCAATAACTTAAGTGAAAGGGTCAGTCTCACAAATATGGATGCTTTATGTTTTCTAGCCTGTTGTGCCTAATTTGAGTCATTATCAGGCTTGGGGAGTAATGGAATACATCTAATGGGATTACATAATCATGGTACAATAAAGGTGATGGAATTTAAATAAAGTTACAGAAAAAAGCTAGAAGTTAGATTGCAGATACATTCAGTAAAACAGGGATTCTTACAGAAGACATGCTCATTATATGTTGTACACATATGTTCGGTATTGAGGTAATCCAAAGTAATGGAAAGTTACATGACTTTAATATTGCGACGCTTGGATTATGTTTCTGATTCAGTTTTTTACTAGATAATTAGTAATTGTGTGGAAATACATTTTCAAAGTGACCCCCCCAGCCCTCATTTGTCATTCAACCTGTGGCACTATCGGAATATATGTCATGTCATTAATGTGGATGTTCGAAGCAGAGGAGCACAGGTTATTTACAGTAAACAACTTTAGGGCCACCATGTGCTGCAAAGTATGTAAGTGGGAAGTGGGTTATGTATGTAGGTATGAGTATGTATGGTTGTTTGTCCATGTGTGCTGGAGCCTCGCAGTGAGTGGGATGCCAGCGGAGGGAAGGGCAGCGGATGGCTCAGGGGCTCAGTCCATTCCTGTGATTTAACATGACACCACTTGCACTAAGACTGCGACAGCTGCGTATGCACATGCCGGCCATTCTGTTTGTTGTAGGGGATTACTCTGCGATAAAAGCCCCAGTGAGCAGCAGCGTGGTCGGGCTACAGAACTACTGTTTCCCCCTTGACTTAGAAAGCTTTCTCCAGGCCTCCAGAGCCTTGTGAAAACACAGGTGGGGGCACTTCATTCTGAGCAGGAATGAATGGGAGTATTCTCCCGATGATTACCCGGTCCGTAGTAGTGTCACATCACCTTTAGACATCACTCAAATGGTACAGCGCTGTAAGCTTATGTAAGGTTCATTACTCAACAGAAATAGTGGCGCGCGGTGGAGTAGTAATCAGCTCTGACTGCTCCCATTCATTTGTTTCAGAGTGGATTGATTTGCTTTCATTGTGATGTGTCTATGATCATCTCGGGGGGAGTACACTGCTTGTCATCATGTGGTGTAGTCAGTATAAATGAACTATCATCAGAAAGAAGACAGCTCTGCATTGTGCCATATGGAAATCTGATATCAAAGGCTTCAGTCAAAGACTTGGCGTTATCATGGCGACACACTTGGGCATCTGTTGCTGTCACTATGGTGACCATGTCCTCTTCAGAAGGCAGTTAACCAGTCCATAACATAATGGCACAAATCCAGACTTCAAACAGAGCAACGTCAGGGTTCATACAGAAACACTCATATTTAAACCCAGAAATTAAACATATTTTCCTTTCAATTTTAATCAACTGTATCACTGAAAGTTGTTATATCCCGTGTTAATTTTACTCCTACCAAAGCCATTTTCATCACATATGCAAGGATTTAGACCTCTACCAGCTGTTGTAGAAAAGTATAAGAGGTCGACCAGGTTTTTCTGTTGACAGAAACTGCAGTTGAAGCTCCCAAACTCTGAAACAAACAAGTTGCCTCTTTTTGCTTATGGTGTTTTCATTTCTATTGTGTTTTTGTATTCTTGTCCCTTAAACTGATGTGTTCCTATGTTTTGTTTTCTGGCTTTGGTAATTTTTGGTCATACCGCACTTTGGTCAACTGTTGTTTTTTAAATGTGCTCGAGAAATAAGTACAAATGACTGAGAACATTTTTAAGAAAAATTGGTCTTTTGGGGGCATGAGTTCAAGAAAATGGTAACACAATAAGTCTCAGAGTTTCTTAATAGTTTTCAAGAAATTTACTGCTAACTTTACAGTTTACATATTTACAAAGAACTTGTAAAGGAACCTGGGGAGAGCATTGAATTTTGGTTGTAATTTGAGTGAAAACTGAGACAGTGTTCAATTGGTACGCTTGAAATGAATCAATTTCAAACTAGAATGGCGCTCAGCGGGGCGTATTCCTCCTCCGAGGCCCAACAGTCTCTAGACGAAAAAACACCTGATTCCTTTATTCAAAATCTGAGCATTATTCCTTGAGAAATCATTGAAAATGTTGAAAAGTACCCTATCTTGGAGAGTTAGAGAGAAAAGAGTAGAAATTCCTGGATCCTTCTCTTTATCCAGATCCCCACAAAAAAAATCAGTAGGGTTGATTTTGGGTGGGGACCCATCCTCCATCCAAGTTTGGTGGAAATCCGTTCAGTAGTTTTTGATTAATCCTGCCAACAAACTTAATGAACTGACATGCGTGGAAACATAACCTGCTTGAAATACTTGAAAGCTAACCTGGAGACTCCTGTCATTAGTGCACAGCAGGAAAACGCTGCTGAACATAGAAAAATGTAAAAAAAAAAAAAAAAAAAAATGTCCACAGGCAAGCACAGCAGGTCTCTAATGATAAATTACTTGGTTTTAAATAAGTCTCTGTCGGATTTTCCAGCAATTAGGCTCATATTTCAGCTTCAGGACATTTCTCTGGAAATCAGCGGGTTATAAACTCATCAAAACTAAACTAACTCAAATAATCGTAAAATTTAATTTGTACCAAATTATATAGCTCTTTTAAACGTGGAAGAAAAACTCGAACATGTAAAATAAAGCATCATCAAACACATGTATATCATTGAATGTAGTCCAATTTTGTTGTTGTTGTTGTATATTATATTTAATCTAACCGGATAGACATCCTTGTTTATCCATCTTTAATCAACACCCCTCTGCTGCTATTATGCTACTCTCCTCTTACATATCTGAGATTTCCCGACTGCGCTCGGATGACAGCTCTCCAGGTCAGTGATGATCTTGAGGCTAACCTGGGGTGAGGAGGACTGACTCCCTTCCCCCTCCTCCCCCTCTGCTCAGCTGTCTCACAATGTGCTGCTGCTTGTCACTGAGGAGAAGTGGAACAGTGTTGCCAGTGACGGGGCAATCCCTGCTACACAGCACACGTACATAAACACACACTTGTGGACACACTCTAGTGTATTTTGAGTGATCAATATATTTGATTTTTCTGTGAATAATTTGGCTTTGACCGTTTTAAATCACTGTTATTTTTTTGCTGGTTTATTGCTGTTTGTCAGTTCCTCTGAGATCTTTACTCGTTCAATCAATAGATATGCTCTTTAGGCTCCAATCAAATGTGATTACAGACATTAAAGTATATTTGATCATGGTCTTTCATGTGGGGGATCAGGTAAAGATAAACGATATCACTTAAGTGAATATTTGATCTGATCTGTATTTTCTAAATATTAAACTGCTTCTCTGAGCATAATCTGACTGACTTAGGATTCAGCATGTACACTATCGTCACAAAGTAAACAAACAGCCGATCCTCTGCTTTGCTGCATTTCAAGTGTTCACTTCAAAATGCTGAGAAGACACAAGTGTGTGCCTGACACTTACTACCACACACACACACACACACACACACACACACACACACACACACACTCACACACACACGCACAGAGTTCTCTGGTTCTGCTGACAATGGGTTAAGATGACAGAGGGTTATGAGTGACTCTGACACACTGCAGACCCCCTCCCTGCTGTACCCCTGAGAGCAACACAGGCGTCTTTGTACTCGCTCCACCATCAGTGACTATCCATCACAGACTAACCTGACAGCCCACCGCAGCCCTGCGCCAAGCCTCCACTCTGCACTCTGCCTCGACCCCAAACGGGAGCCCAAAGCCAAGAGCTGGACCACAATGCACTGCCCGCAGTGCTGCCAGACCACTGCGTCCCAGTGCTGACCCTCCTGAATGTATCAAGAAGTCATTTCATTTTACATGGAGGGGGATAGATTCACTAACCTCTGACAGACAGACGATTTATAGTCATCCATATTTCTGGTCTTTATGTGATTGTTGACTTGTTAACACCTTAAAATGAGGAAATGTAAGTTAGGAATATAAGTATAGGTAAAAATAGTAAATATAGGAACAGGATAGTTAATTGAGAAATATGACTTTTTCCGTCAAATAGCCCACCGCATTAATCACTCTCACTAGGCACCTGGAGCAGACAGCATGCTATACATTTGTCTTGCTTGCCAGCGCTTTGTGTGTGCTTGACATCTATTTAGGCTCCCTCATATCTGCCTTTAATAAAGCACTAATTAAGAATCCCATTAAGATCACTCTCTAAAAGCAATTTCTCTGCAAAGCTGTAATAGAAGGAAAATCACAAGTGTAATTAATTTTAATGATTACAGCTCTGTTCCATTTAGTGCCGGTAAACTACCCCCAGGATAAACAATACAGTGACCCAGAAACTGACACAATTACATACACAACAACATGCTAATCGCGTTGTAGTGTCAACAAAAAGTTACTCGTCATGTGGGGCAGATATCAGTGTGAAAAGGCATTATTACTCAGAGGAATGAAAGTGTCTTTATTGCAGAGAAGTGATGAAAAAAACTGAGCACTGCGCTAAAACATACGCCATGTAATTGCTACTAGGAAGTAGTACTGTGGTTAATGAGGTGTCTACTCAGACTAATCAAAAAATACATTAACAACATTTATTACTAAATGTATGTTTTTCTCTGTTAGATTTTAAATTATGTTCCTTTAATGAAAAACTATCCACCCGTTAGGTTGACAAATAAAATGTTTTACCTAGGCCTAGGCTAAGAGTTTAGGGAAGCTACAGCTGTATAATAAATTCACCCACACCCACAAAAGCTGTAGCTAGGTAACTGGCCGAAGAGGCTCAGTGTGTCAGAAAATAACCACTATAAAACTAAGCACTGTGCTGTAACCTACACCATGAATTGCAAGTAGTAAGGGGGAAGCAGCCTTCTGGTTTACAAGCTGCCTCAGATGTCTGCTCAGACTAATCAAACAATAACGTTACTACATGTCGCCATGTTTTTCACTGTTACATTTTAAATTACATTGCTTTAACCAAAAAACTGTTAGCATTAGCTTGCCAACTAAAACGTTTTTTTGCTAATGTTAGGAAGATGCTATTAAATGTCAGCCCAAGCTGTTTCCAGCAAACATTTCCTGCCAGGTATGTGTACTCTGATAAACCTATAGTAATGATAAAACACACGCAGGGATAACACATCTCACACTATGCTTGTTATTCAAGGCCACTTCTCTGATGACAGAAGTGTGTGTTTTGGCGGTTTGTCCGCGCTGGCGGAAGCCGGTCCGAATAAGCCGGTGAGCTATGAGGTGAATCATGTCCTGGAAGGATTAACACCCGGTGGCTAGGCTAACACTACGACTGACAGGAAGAGGTCAGGACAACGAAGGCTGTGCCTCTGCGTGGTTGTCTCATTATTGTCCCATGATTTCTGTCAGTAACGCGAGCAAGTGTCAACTCGGTTCTCGGCTTCCTGTACTATACTCTGTCCATTCCTGCACAGGCCTGTCTGACTGAGTTCAGTTTAGCTCAGAAGGTCACTTGCATCACACTGCGCAATCATCTTGGAGGGAGAGTCAGAAGATATTAATGTGGTAACATAAAACCAAGACCCAGCAACGGCAAGAGCTTTTGTGTCCCCTCAGCTGTAACACATTTAGTATCGATCAAGTTGATAACTCTGAACCTTCAGTCACAACAACAAGCGTTTATCTGTTACCTAGTATTGAGTAAACAACAGTCTCTGGCCTCATTTCCTTCGCATCGCGAACTTAGAGTCAAACAACATCTTGTCATTGTATATCATTGGCTTCTAGTAGAAGTGACAGCTGTTTCCAGACTGTCCCTGCCGCCCGTCCGTCCCTCCTCCACCCCCATGGCAGGGGACTTCATGGATGGTGTCATGGAGGGCGACGCAAGTCTGGGATTAGCTCATTAAGACGGGCATCTTTGATCCCAGGTTATCTCTCCCATTTCCACGGCAACTTGATCATATCCTGGCCTCTTAAGACACACAAGAGCGCAGACCCACACAAGGGCACATAAACACACACACATAAACGGGCCTTAAAGCCCTAGAGAGCAGAGCCCAACAGAGATGTGAAGTGTAGATGTGCAGCAACAGCTAAACGTCGTGTCAGGTTTCTGGGGGCTCGTGCTAAATTTAACCCTGTGATCCTGCAGCAGGCAGAGGGGTTTAAATGCCAGCCTACAGTTGCTCCACACCAGTTGTTCCACACACGTCTTCCCCTCATCACAAACCCAGGCAAGGCAGCCACACACACCTACACTCGGACACACACGCTCAAGGCGCAGGACCGAAGAAGTCAACATACGGTAGAGCAGTTTCCAGGGGAAGCAGGAATCTTCGTCCCCTTTCAGACCACAGCGTTGTCCAGTATGGAGCTTTTTGAGACCAACCCTTACTTCTTCCCTGACCAGCGCTTCTACGAGGGGGGAGACAGCTACTTCCCCTCTCGGCTGCCCGGGGCGTATGACCAGGGAGCCTACCAGGATAGGAACTCCATGATGGGCTTGTGTGGGAGTCTTTCTGGGGGTGTTGGAGTTGGGGTGACAGGGACAGAGGAGAAAGCTTCTCCATCCAGCCTGTCACCTCATTCCGAGCCCCACTGCCCGGGCCAGTGCCTGCCCTGGGCCTGTAAGCTGTGCAAAAGGAAGACGGTTACCATGGACCGTCGGAGGGCAGCCACGATGAGGGAGAAGAGGCGTCTGAAGAAGGTGAACGAGGCCTTTGATGCTCTGAAGAGGAGCACCCTGATGAACCCAAACCAGAGGCTGCCCAAGGTGGAGATCTTGCGGAGTGCCATCCAGTACATCGAGAGGCTGCAGGCCCTGGTGTCTTCCCTCAACCAGCAGGACACTGAGACGGGACAGCAGGGACTGCACTACCGACCAAGCGCGACCCAACCCAGAGTGAGTAGGACAGAAGAGGGATGAGTAGAAGTAGAAGATCACATTGAACACTGAGTACAGAGCCAAAAGGCAAACAGAAAGAACACCCAGGGAAAAGGATATCATTTTGGATAGAGGATGAATATGTAAGGACAACGATGAAATGTGAAGTAGAAAGAGGGCCAAAAAATCGGAGAAATGGTCAAAGTAAAACCAGTCTGGACAATTTGTAGCTTTGGGAGACTTAAACACCTCCAAACCTGCTTCAGAATTGATAGGAATTGGCAAAGTTTTGAGGTTTCAGTTGGGGAGGATGGTGTATGCAGTTCTACTGGGCATAGAACACAATGTCATTATCTTCCAGTCATCCAAAAAACGTTTTTAAGATCAGAAGTGTTTTAGTTTTCAGATGTCGTGTGCTGGAAAAATGTTTTGGCTATTTGAATGTTCGAAGAGACGACAATAACAAACTGACCTAAACTGAGCTTTTCTGATGGAAAGTCTTGTTTCTCTTGTGTAGATAGTATTCACTCGGCACCTGTATTTGTCACAGGATTCAGTGGTAGTGGTGTGAGTGTGTGTGTGTGTGCCGTGTTTCTGTGTGGGGCTGAGTGTGCCGTGCCATAACACACATTGACTGACAGCAACTTCTGTGTGTGCATCTCCGCGGTCACAGGTGTCGTCGTCCAGCGAGCCCAGTTCGGGCAGCACCTGCTGCAGCAGCCCCGAGTGGAGCAGCACTCCCGAGCAGTGCACACAGAGCTACAGCAGCGAGGGTGAGTGCAGTTCACACATGCAGTCTCATTAGACGGCGCAGACAGATCAGTGCACCCTCGCTCAGATACTGAATGCGTGGGTCTGGGTTTATTTGCAGATCTCCTGAGTGCTACCGACTCTCCAGAGCAGGGGAACATGCGCGCCCTGACCTCCATCGTGAACAGCATCTCCGCAGCAGATGGAGCTGTGGCCTTTCCAATGGACATTCCTAAGTAGAGCCTCCAAACGGCGGACCCACAGAACCACTGACAAAAAGCAACACGAAAATTGGCGAAGCTGGCCAACAAGGCATCCTAAATTCTAATATATTTTTCAGCTCTACTGATCTGAGTGTCTTATGCTAAAATTTAAAAACAGTGATTTATTTGAATTATAACTATGCTGATCAATGGGTCTACTAGTGAAACTGAATTCCTCCTGTTCCCAATGAGGCCATATTCCCTTTATTCCCGCCTTATCCCGCGGTCCAGATCTGTGCGTCAGAGCTACAGGAGCTTAGTCTACCTAGAGATTCAAGGACTTTGCTGCATGACCCCAACACCTAGTTTCTAAAGTGGATCCCTGTCTCTGGTTTTCTCTTTACTTAATTTAAGTTTTCCTCTTTTCGAAACCTTTCCCTGACCTTCTTTTCATTCTTTTTGTGTGTGTTTTGTAATGCTTAAAAAAAACATGAGTTTATTTGTGGGGCCAATATGTACCATGGCAGTTTTGACCAAGATCTGCTTAATTTAAACTGGTTATGAATGCTAGTGATGTAAATACGTTCCCTTTTTCTACAGAGTGGATTTGCCATTTTATTTTTTATTTTTTTGCTAACTTATTTTTGACTTTTATAACTAAGATTGTTGTGTATTTGTAGATGTTTCCGAAAAAAGTGATATTTTCCGTCCAATTCTTGCAATAAAGACCATTTTCAATACATTGTGTGTCATCGGTGAGATACTTGAAAAGGAACACAACATCCAAATCTTTAAAAAACAGCTTTACTTATGTCTATATAGTGTCATAAATACAGTTCACTTTTTTTTAAATAGCCAAATAATAAAATCTTGATTTGTCAGCATTGTTTCACACCTGGAATAAAGACACAGTACTCATAGCTGCCACATAGCACATTACACCTTTAGACACCTTGGAAAAACTGTTAAATAATAAAAAATAAAAGATTGTACACCCATCCAGCACTTCACTGGTTCATTTGCTGTGTTCTCATTGGATGAGGAGTTGGTCAGCCAAGAGTACTGACTGCTCACTGGCACATCTACATGGCAACTTAAACGGGAGGTGACGGAGCGGGATCGGACGAGTTCCGCCGTCACTCTGAGCAGTTTTCTGGTTTATCATTGGCTGATGTTGAGCAGCAGTTTACAGTTTGATTTGAGAGAAAAAAAGTAAGGAATCGACAGAGAGGAGCTACGGTGTTCACACTACCCATCCACAGAGAAACGTCATGGTCACATGGCTGGGGTCGGCCTTTCACACACAACCTCTCAGCAGACAGACTCATTTGTTCGCTCTCTCACTCACACGAACGCAAACGCTCACACACACGCACACATACATACTCTTCATATTAAAGGATAATTCTCTAGTCTAGGCTACATAGTGTCATACTGAAGGCGAGAGAGGCAAAAAGAGGAGAGGTAACAGCTACATAGTGTCAAAAGAAGAGGAGGAGGAGGAAGAGGAGGGAAAAGGAAAAGAACAGGAGAAGAGGCAAAGAGAGAAGTTTGAAATTGGACCCATGAACCTGTGAAGAGTCCTTGTAGAAACACACCCCCTCTTTAGTGAGACCCTCCCACTAACAATTCACACACTTACAGCATACGGCAAAAGACACACAAAGGTCCGACACAGAGAGAAACAGAAAGAAAGAGAGAGAGAGAGAGAGAGAGAACAGTCACTATCGAATACAGGGCATTGGGTTTCATACAGCAATGATATCATATTATTTTCCATATATATTTCCAATATATATATATTTATATAATATATTTCTATAAAAAACATAAGTCATCCATTTTATGTACAGAGACGATAAATGAGTAATACCTTGCATAACCGGTAGAGGGGCAATGTGCAGTGGGATCTGCCATTTATACAAGTATTCATCATTCCAAAATCCAAATCAACCACCTGTCACCATGCCCTCAGAACGTTTTTACACTAACCAACTTCTGGAGTTGCCTACGATGTGATGACACAGGAAGATTGGTTTGGACTTGGCCACGTTGAGAGATTAGAACCAGGACAAGAACCCACAGCTGAGACCAGGGGAGCAGGAGCACAACACCACAACAACAAGGCTACTGGGAGCACTGGGGTAAACCGGGAGAGACAGGGATGAGTCTCCTTTACAGCAGCGAGCGCAGCCAATGAGCACTCTCAGAGTTCAAAGGTCAGAAATGGCCTCTGTATTGCACGTGTCCGAAGGAGAGGTGAGAGGTGAAGGGTGGGAGGTGAGGCTGGGCGACGAAAGGGGTGGAGACACCTCCCCCCCTGCGCGGTGGCACCCAGGACTCCCTCTCCAGATTTGGCATATCACTCTCAAAAGGCCGCAAGCATGTGTCCGTATAGGTAATGAGAATGCACTGGAAGAGAGAAAAGTCAGAGAGGAAGGAAGGATGAGAGAGAGTGAGTCTGTGTCTGCTGCTTGGTTTTACTTTGACATTTTCAATACAAGCAGATTCGACTTAAGATTTAAAAACACATCACAAATACATAGTTTCATTTCCTACTAAGGCTTACAAATTCCCACAGCTGGGTGCAGTATTTCAAAGCAAACATTACTCAAGCATTTCTTAGGATTATTTTGTAGGTTTTAGCCTCATGTGTCTTGTTTTGATTTTCTCTTCCTGTCTTTGTCTTTTTCCCGTTCACCTGTGTTTCATGCGTACCAGGAAACGCTGTTGAAAGCAAGTACATCTTTGGCCTTGTATAATAGTGTGTTCCTCGGCTTGTCCTTGTGTTGTCAGCTATGCTCCCTGTGTTCCTTGTTTGTAGTTTAGTTTTTGTATTTCTCTGTCATTTCTGGATACGTCCCAGCCTGTTTTTGTCTGTTTCGTTGCCTGCCTGGGATTTTAAACTTCAGCTTGATGTTACTCAAGCTTGCCTTTTGTTTTTTTACCCATCTATCTCTAATCCAAATCCAACAACCTCTTCCTGTTGTGGATTCACACACATCTTGCACTCTAGTGAGCAGGGTATATGGGATCGACAATACAAATAAAATAAAATGCCCAGGCTGATCACAATGAGATCCAATGGAATGTCTGTGTTTTAAGTAGTTTTTGGATACCAATGAAACTCTACGGTTTGGAGAAATTAGCTATATCAAACTTTGGATACACAGCCTTGGTAGCTGCATCAATTTATGCGTTGGTTTTGGTCTTTTCATCCATGACAGTAACAAAAATATAAAGCATCGACAGACTTCTGAAAAATTATCCGTAAAAGGCTAAAACTCTTCAAAAAAGCAGGGAGAAACTGCAAGGCGATGATTCTCTGTTGATTCATCACTTTGAGCAACATCTTTAAAATGGTTTCCAAGCTAGAAGGCTCAAATCAGCCAGACACACATATCCGTACGTTAGCCTGCTACTGTAACGTTAGTGCCACATTCCTACCTCATGCCACACAGCTGGACAATGCTGGTTAAAAGCACACTGACCTGCGAGTTCAGCAGTACCAAGTAGTGGTTTGTTAGCTTACCTGTTAGCATTAGCGCTCCTGTTAGTAAGCAGAGAGAAGTTAGCATGAATAGGTCCGCACGGCCGAGGGGTCGAGTCTCGGGGGCGCCGGGGGAGGAGCTTGAGATGGGTTTGAGCA
>CAEMYA010002158.1:3618098-3637021 GCA_903131615.1 Diplodus sargus
GGGTTAGGCTGGGAGGGGAGCACCCAGATGGTACTGACCGCTTTGGTGGAGGAAGCCAGGTTCTCCATCTCTTCATGAGTCACCCACACATTTCCGGAGGACTGCTCAGAGGACAAAAACACACCCAAACACACACGCACACAAACACACACCCGAGAGCGCATGCGTACATTTTCACACATACATACCCCGCCACGCATGCACACACACACACACACACACACACACACACACACACACACACACACACACACACACACACACACACACACACACACACACAGACAAACATTGTGTTGAGTGATGCCTAGGGGGGAAGTGTATTTCAGGCAGGTAGCTTGTCGCTATATCTGGCACTATTTGTGAGTCGTTTTCCCTCAGAACCTCATGCAATTTATGGCAGCAGAGAACGACAAGTCAGTCGAAAGTCATAAACCAAGCCTCTGGTGTGAAAAGCAAAAGAAAAGAAAAGTGAGGAGTCATCATCCCAGGGTGCAGAGTGAGGGTGAAGTCCAAAAGTGGAGGAGGTTTTTGAGTGTTTTGTGCATCGAATATGTTCATATCCACAATACCGAATTCTTTGTAAGTTCATTTGCCCAATTATTTATGTGTGTATGTATGTCTACATGCAAGAAGAAACGGTTGTGTGCGCGATCATGGTGGTGTGTTTGCTGTACCGTTCTGGAGGTGAGTGGTGCAGACGGGCTGGTGAGGGAGACCATCTCCTGGATGGCAAGGCGCAGTTTGAGTCGGTGCAGAGGGTTGCTGATGCCAATCTCCCGCTGGATCTCTGTGTCCGACAGAGCTGACATGATGGCTCCACTCTTCACGTTGGCACGGCAGGCTGCCACATACCACGCCGGCATACCCACCCACAGCTGGTGAGAGTCATCAAGATATTCGACATCAGCTCCAGTGTGACCGGATAGAAGGGTGCAGGGAGTGCAGTAATAATCTGTCTAGTATTTGATAGCACTGAATTGCGTTTTTGTATTTGATCTAGTAGCAGCCTGACGTAAAGACAAAGAGAGGTTTTGTGAGAATTTATGGCTTGCAGACATAAAAGTAGATTAGGGGAGTACCTCTAGCCAGGAGACAACAGTAGGGCCGTCCCACTGGGCAAATGCCAGACCTCTTTTCCTGGCGTCTTCCAGAAGCTCGTGCCTAACAAGGGATTTAAAAATGATCAAAGAAAGACAGAAGGAAGTGAGAGCTACCCGAGAAACGTCTTTTGTGAATACATTAAAGTAACAAGGGCAGGAGAAAAAACACACAAAGTCAGAGAAAGAAAAGGAAGCATTTACTTTTTCTTCATCCTGCGGTCTCTCTCCGCCTGCGTGCCCAGTTTTCCCAGAGTCATGGAGTCACCGATGCCCATCTCAAAGTCTGAAATACAGCAAAATAGTGTTGATTTATACCTCTGTGTATCACACTGTCTGCCTCAGTGTGGGTGCAGGCCGGGTATTTAGTTTCGGCAGAGGACCTGTAAGGGCTGGTAGAGTCTGTCCATCTCTGCCTACAGTCGGTTCCATTCGACCCCCCTTCTCCTTCTTCCCAAACAATCGGCCAATAGACGACTTGATGCCTTTCTTCTGCTTGCTGCAAAAAAGAGAAAACTGTGTTACACCGAAAGATGATATATGATTCTCAACTATTAATAAGCAATGAAAGCAATTGCTTTTTTGTGTCTATCCTGATCCTATTCCAGCAACAACAGTCTTCAACATATTAAGGGTCTCTCAAAAGCTGATTGTGGAAAGTCGAAATGGAGTCTGTACTGGTGTTGATTTATCCTACAGTGCTACCTCTGTGTGTGTGTATGTGTGTGTGTGTGTGTGTGTTTACCCTCGTCCATCCTCTAGACTGCCTGTGAACTGGGCAAAATTGGTTTCCAGGCGTAAACTGCGGGGAGACGAGGGGGGAGATGTCTCACACTTGATTGTAGCTTTGTCCACTTCCACTGGAGACTGGAAGAGACACAAAAGCATCTCAGTTCAGACACGAAGGCCACAGAAAACGTTGTGCAATTTGAGTCGTGCTTGCAAACTTACTGCTACTTTCCTGCGGTGTTTCCTCAAGTCACTCGGCTATGGGGGGATAAAAACAACACACAGTTACTCATGGAGCTTTTTGCGATGAACATACTGCTGTTTTTGTGACAGTGTGTGGTCTCTGACCAGAGTCATGATGCCTAGATGGTGGCTGGCGTTGCGTGAGTGGTGTTTTGGTGTGGAGTGGCCACTGGTGGGCGGGGAGGAGGAGGATGCCAGGGACTGGGCGGTGGCGGAAGTCGGCAGGGCGCGGGGTCGGAGCGTCACATTGAGTCCATCCATGCTGCCGCTGTTCACGCGGGACTCGATCTCATCTGAGCGGAGGTCTGCTGACTCTCTCTCCACCTGGATCATCCTGCACAAACATGCACACATACGTAATTATCCCTGAACACTGATCATATCATCCATCCATTTCAGTCCATAATAAAAGTCTTTATATGGAGAAATGTCATAATATAAGCACTTAGTTTGATTTCCATCGTACAGATATTAGTTCTATTACTTCGAGGGAGTCTGGTTCCTCTGCAGCATAATCAGCATCTATTTTGCATCTCCTCACCAGGAGCATATTCTGAGGTGTCACAGGAGGACCTTGTTTACTGTAAACCGCAATAAACAGTGTCCTCTTCCAGCTGGAAACAAAACCGAAGAGTGAGGAGTCTTATCTGCATGTTATCATCTCCATATCTAATGCCACTATCAGCTCTGGTGCATCCTGTCTGGCCACAGGCCTTTACCCATTGCATTAACTGAGCAACAGCAGCACCCTCATCTGCAGTATTATCCTCAAAATGTCCCTTTTCTTGTAATTATTCATTGCATTATCTTTAATACTTTGTTCTCCTCTTATCTGTATCCTGTTTCTTGCTGCCGCACTGACCCAGTTTCCCCGTGGGGATCATGAAACTGTCATGAGCTGTAGTCTAATGTGCATGTGATTTGGCACCTTATCTCCTCGTTGATAGCGTCAAGCTGCTCCTGCAGCATGAGAGCGAGAGTCTGAGCGTCTGATTGGCCGCTGGGGGAGAGCAGGGCCGAGCTGACGTCATCATCCAGGTCCGACTCTGCCTCGATGTCGCTGCCCAGGAGGTGGCTGACGCTGCCACGCAGAGATGGGTAGTCCTGTTCAAAAACGGCACACACCTGTACACAAGAAAACACACACATGAGCGTTAACATATACATTTAAAGAGACACGTCACCCTAAAATAATAAATGCATATTTTAATTTTTTCTGTGGTGCTATTTGTCCATGTAGATTTTATTGTTTTTAAGGTGTTTTGAAGATATTGGCCATTGAAATGTCTGCTTTCTCTTGAATATAATGGAACTAGTCGGCACTCAGCCTGTGGTGTTCACAGTAGGGCTGCACGATACATCTTTTGAGCATCGTCATCGCGATGTACGTGTGTGCAATAGTCACATCACAAGGCCTGCGATGTAGGAGGCAAATTAACTCATCTAATTTCAAGGGTACCTGACACACACTGTGCATGCAAACTCTGCATGCACAGCAACCCACCAATCACATGAGTTCTTATTCAGCTTGCCGAAGCAGACCACGCCCCTGCACATGGAGTGAGTTGCTGGTAGCAACATTGAAAAATGAGCAACAACAAGAGAAAATCGCAGAAAACGAAGACTTGGTGCTAAAATGAAAAGCAACGTCAATTAATTGGAAGTATTTCTGCTACAAGAAGGATGATATTGACCAAACACGTGTTCTGTGTCAACAGTGCCTTGCATCGAGAGTTAACACAAGTAATTTGTTTGACCATTTATGTCCGTACCACACAGCTCAGTAGGACAAAAACAAGTAAGATCAGTGCAGGTTAATTGTCCACAAGGTAGCAGCAGTGCAGCATAATATAAAGTGCTATTCAGGTCATCTCAGTGGCTAGAACTGGTGGACTAGTGATCCGAAGGTCGCTGGTTCGAATCCCTGGCTCTCCTGGGGTGGGAATGAGCTACATGTTGAAGTATCCTTGAACAAGATACTGAACCCCAGGATTGCTCCTGATGTGCAGTTGGCACCTTGTGTGGCAGCCACTGCCATCAGTAAGGGTTCTGCAATGAGCTGGCGACTCATTCAGGGTGTACCCTGGCCTACGCCCATAAATAAAACTGGATTTGGCCCCAGTAAGCCCCGGTTACTCAAGATAATTCATAGACCTTGAGTCGGTAAATGTAGGAGCTATTTTCTGTCCATATCGCTGTGCATAAGGAAGCATTCAATTACTCATGGATGAGATGCTAGCTAACGAGGCTAACTAAGCTAGCTAATGTTACAGCTCAGCTGAGGATGTTGCCATTAGTGTTTACATCCACCCAGTCACAGCATGAACATCTCCTCCATGAGCAGATGCACGGTTCCCTCTCCGTGTGATACAGTGAAGTTCGGTAGGGAAGAAAATAGTTCCTGTGTGAAACTGCTCACAATAAGGTCTGTGGATTATGTTAAATAACCTGGTTATGATTTCTCTGTTGAGTGTTCCAAACTGATTTTTCGGCACTTTGAGCACCAAGTCAAGTTCCATCTAGTTCCATTATATTCAAGAGAAGGAGACATCTCCCCACCTAAGATCTCTGAAACTAAGCAACTCAGACAAAAATAATCTACATGGATAACCAGCACTACAGGTAAGAGGAAAAATGTGTGTTTTTATTTTGGGGTGAACTGTCCCTTCAAAAACAACACGCATTGATCAGTTTTTTGCTACATACAGTACATGTAAAAATACTTGAGGAAGTATGAGGAAGATATGGATGAACAGGGAACTTACATCAGACAGCATGTCCATGGCAGCAGGTGAGAGAGAGACAGAGAGACAGAGAGGTTAGTAGAAGAATGGTAAGTTAGGCATGAAGCTCATAATACATCAGCCAAGCACCGACACGTATTAGCAAAGCAGACATGAACTTGGATAAAGCACTTGAAAGGAGCTGTATGTGGTTAGAGGACTAGTAGTTGACATATGGCCGCCCTGGTTAGTGTCTGTATGTGTATGTGGGGAACTGTGGGGTTGTCTCAGCCTGATCACGACATTATCAGCACCTTGTTCGGGTCGTCTCGTAGCGCCGACAGCCTGCCCTTCTGTGCCCGCCTGATCACAGTTGTGCTGTAGTGGCCGTCCTGGCCCTCCACCACCGAGAAGCGAAGGTCGCTGGAGCTACCCAGGTGAGATCTGAGAGTATGCACACAAAATAGCTCACCATCAATACTGAACACAAAGCTTTGCTGGAGGGTGTGGATATGAGACATCGTGTGAGCGGAGGAGGTGTGTGTGTGTGTGTGTGTGTGGGTACCGTGGGTGAGTTCCATCTCCAAACGCCCCACTGCGACGTTTCAAATGGTCGATCTCATTTCTCAACTTCTCAATCTCTCCAATCAGACGTTCCTGAGCGAGAGAAGGGGCATTATGAGACTAGTGGACTCAGACTGCGTACCTGAGTTAGAGTAACAATACCTGACCTATAATACCATCTCATTACAAGTTCAAGGACAAGTACAAAGTCCAGTATTATTAGTAAAATGCACTTAGAGTATCAAAGGTAAAAGCAGTCATTATTTAAGGGAAGGTCCCGGTCTTATTGCTACCTGGTCTGTTATATTGGACCTTTTGGGAAATACACTTGCTTTCTTGTTGATAGATGAGAAGATTGATATCATTCTCATGTCTGCTCAGTAAAAATGAAAACAGCAGCAGCCAGGTCGGTAAGCTAAGCAAGCAACAGCAAATCTGTCTCCGTCCAAAGTTAACAAAATTTGCTTATCACAAAGCCAGACAAGAAGCAGTCATGTAACATGTTAGCTGAAGCTTTAGACAGGGCCAAGATAGCTGTTTCCCTCTGTTTTCAGTCTTTATGCCAAGCTAAACAAGCTTAACGTAAAGACTGACTATGGCTTCGTGTTTAGTGCACAGACAAGACAGTGTAACCGATCTTCTCATGTAACTTTAGATAAAAAGGTGCATTCACAACTTTTCCGAAATGTCTCACTTTTTCTTAAGGGTGTAAGCATCATACTGACACTGTAGCTGTTTGAATGAAGCTAATTTAACTAATGAATGTGTGTATAGTTGGCTGGCTCTACCTTCAGTCACGCCCTAAAGTTTGTAAACTCAGTGTTTTTATGCTACATTTTAATCTGCAAAGTAGCATCCAGCTACAGCTGTCAAATAAATCAAATGGAGTGAAAAATAGTGTTTCCTCCTAAAACGTTGAAGCGTAGATTAAAGTTCAAAGTAGCATAACATTGTAATATTTACGTGCAAGTTACACAGACGTGTATTTACGTATGTACAGCACTTGTCAGGGCTTCTGCGGGTCCTTGAAATGTTTGAAATGAATTTAAGGGAAAATATATCAAGGCCTTGGATTTTTTTGCCAATAGACATAAACAATGATCATTGTGCATCAAGTGCTTGAATTAATATTTTTGAAGAAATTATTGTTGGGTAATATAGGCCACGTTCTGCTGTCTGCACGTGTTTCCTGCAGTTTTCTGCGATCCCTGTGACACTGCAGCGTAACTGAGATTCGTCACACATTCAAGCGTCTCTCTCTTTAATTGACATCTGTGAGCTCCTGTAAAGCCTGCTACTTCTCATTAAGATTTCCAGTGTTGTAACAGTAATTCATCTTGATCTGTGTCTCTAAATATGCCATGTTTGGTCCTTCAATACAAGAGAACCAGGCCTGGAAAGTCCCTGAGTTTGACGTTTAGGTTGGTGTTGGATGAACTGTACTGTCGGGGTCACATCAATTGTGAGGAGAATGTTGTAGTTTTCAGTTTTTTTCAGATTGGGTGATTCATTCAAGTCTTACTGACCCTGGTGTGGTGGAACTCTTCAAGCTGTTTCTGGCAATTCTCGAGGTCCTGAATGAGGGAGTTCTGGACGAGAAAATCACGAAAGCGCGTCAAAACAAATGACCCGGGGAGGACATGCACTTCTGTATATTCATCTGTTCTGCGAGGCAATAACAACAATATGTGCTGCTGCTTGGACAAATGTGTGTGCGCAGGCCTTGCCTTGTCCTCCAGGGCGGCCATGCGTTCCTTTAGATGGAGCTGCAGTCTTTCATTGGACTCAGTGAGCAGACGATCGACGGTGTCTGACAAACGCTTGTTGTGCTCCTCATTCATTTTCTCTCTCTGACGAGCCTGATGAGCGGAGGGGGGAGAGAGGGGTGGAATGACATCATCAAATTTTCTCTTTGACACAGGCTCCATTTGGGTGCATTTATGCAGCTAATCAAGCATCTCTGCATGGATTAAAGGATGAAGTGTGTATTTAGCCCAAGATCACCAGCTGCCAGATATAGGTCTTCTCCCTCAACAATGGATCTCGCAGCCAGAATGATTTAATTACAGTCATTTACCGTGATGATGAAAAAGGGTTAAACGCCTTCTCTTACACGGAGAGCGCTGTGCTTAATGTGCGCTCTACAGTAATTTCATTAAAGCAAATTAACACAGACACACACAAACACAAATCTGCATCCTGAGAGAGCTCCTTTAACTAAATATAGTCATGAGATCGCAGAGGGAGAGGTAGAAATTAGCCTAGCGTGAATTATTCAGAGTCTAAAGATAGCAGCCAATCAGTCTTATGGGAGGGGGGGTAGGGGGGTGGGGGGTGTTGCAGCATGATACGTGGATTTGGTTCAAATTCATGCAACAATGCACCGGGAAAATGGAGAGCTCTTCGTGTGTGCGTCTGTCCTGTGTGTGCACGTGAGTATGCATGAGGGAGCACAGAGCCAAGGCGTCCAACTAATGTGAAGCATCAGCCCACACACACACACACACACACACACACACACGCACACACACACACACACAGATACAGATACACATGGACACATCATAGTGAGAGGTCAGAGAAACCCTGCAGGGCTGCTGCACACACGCACACATACACACTCACACTCACACTCACACACACATACACCCAACACACACACACACACACACACACACACACACACACAAACACACACCCTTCCTAGCTCTTGGTTCTTCTCCTCCAGTTGTGACTCCAGCTGTCTGAGCCGCTCTTCCACGTTGCCATGGCGCTCCTCAGCCTGCAGGGGGAGACACGTGCATATAAGTGAAGCTGCCTCTAAACAGATGAACTCTGCAAATGTGTTCATATGTACATCCGCTTCTGTGTTCTGTGCATTCATATCACTGCTTCTCGCTTGCTACGTTTTCTGTGTGTGTGTTTGTGTTACCTTGGAAAGTGCTGCCACTCTCTGCGCAAGTTCAGCCTCCACCTCTGGGAGCGTCTCAGCCTTCCTCATGGTCTGAGCCAGCCGCTGCTCTGCCATCTCCAGCATCTCCTGCAGCTGGCGCACCTTCTCCTCGCTCTGACACACACACACACGAACACATAATACACACGCAAAGACAGAAGAGGGACATTGGTGCGATCACATGAGCGATGTAATCGGCGTTGTGCAGCCAGCAAGTATCAAGGACACGCCACGCGGGCACGAATGGAGGGTGTTCCTGGTATTCCCCACTCGCAGGATGAACCCAGATTCACCCTGAACTACACATGAACCTTGGAGAAGATGCTCATTTAGTTGCTCTGACTATAATATTCTCCAATACCTTACATACAAAAATGCATAAATATGAAAATGCATCCCGAATAATCCATTTTTGCTGTCACTTCACTCATTGCAGCACATCTAAGGAAGCCTGATTACAGCAGAATGATGAATTTATAAATATTGATTTAGTCCTTATGTCAGACTTAATTAAAAAGTAAGTGCTTAAATTTAAATCAAATGGAATTACCTTAGTTTAATTTAACAGAGACATTAAGTGAGGTGGCTAGCATCCATTTCAAGTTAACTTTCCGCCCCCAGTTATCTCTGAACGACAATCTACTGCAGCCAGTACAAACGTCCATCATGCACACTGTGATCTTGTATACACAGGGTTGCTGTGTGTAGGTCACCTGTCGGTGCAGCGAGTCCTTGGTGGCCAGCTCATTCTCCAGTTTGTCGTTGAGGTCGTGGATGTGCGTTGTCTCCCGCTGGGCAGCCAGGTAGCGTTTCTCTAAAGTCGTTATCCTCTCCTCCATATCCTCTCTCTGTGATTGCAGAGATGCAAAATCAAAAACAGGGGAAGCAATTAGAAAAAAACCTGTGACCATGAGGCCAAAAGTCATGACCGTTGTACCATTTTCTGATATAACATACATCATCCGTATAGTATCTTGTACTTCTGTGGTTGATATAGGGGAAATATGTGCACTTTACCATTTTGTAATGGCAAGAAAATAACTCAAATGTGTATCAGCTAACCTGGACTGACAATAGTTTGCATCAACAGCACACAAATAAACAAACAAATCAAGCAAATACAGCATTCACCGAATGCAAATGCTTGAGCTCCCATTTTTCAGTCAGAAGTTAAGTAATCCATTAATGGCTTTGTCAGAGGACCACGTGGTTACAGCTCACACCGACAAACTTCCAGACCTGGGTTTTCTATTTATAGCAGTGGTGTCGCTGAAACTATGAGCGGCTCCAAATTGCACAAATGTTGATTTCTACATAATGTTGCTTTAACAAGCTCAAACAGAAAACTGACTGGAGGGGCACTTGAAATATTCATGGTCCTGCTCCATCATCATCAAGCAAAACATGGCCGTTGCAATAAACAGAAAGGGACTCCAACTTTGACTAACTGAGCTTCAGCAAACCTCCCTCTAAATAATGATGTATTCATATGGGTCTTTTTATTTATTTTTTCGGGGAAAACTGCAACGCTTTATGAGCTTTCAACTTCAAAAAAAGTTCCAAGTTTATGAAGCCTGCTGTTCTCGGTGCTTGCCCCCAGAAAAAACGCCCATGTATCCTCTCCCCTCACCTCTCTCTGTTCCCTCTGTTGTTTGAGCGACAGCTCCTCGCTGCGACTCAGTTCTCTGCGTGCGTTCGTGAGCTCGGCCTCGAGCTCGCCCATGCGGGCGTTGAGAGTGACGGAGTGCTCGCGGCTCTGGGCCAGCTCCTTATTGGTCCTATCCAGCAGCTCCTGAAGCTCAGACACTCGGCTGCTGTCGTCGTGGGCGTCTATTGAGCCGTTGGGCAGTCTCTGTAAGGGAGACGCACAACATTAATGGATACGTATGAACACATTCTCACATAAAATGTAGTCTAGGACTGGGGCATGTATAAAAAGGCGTGTGGGTGGAGGGGTATCGAGAGTTGTTGTAGAACTGATAAAGTTGGATGACCTAGATAGAAAAGTGTTGTGCATAGGAGGGTGGGTTTGTGCGAGGTTGGGCTGCCATGTTGTTTTGATGTTGTTTCTCTTCTCCTCAGCTCAAAGTGCAGTTAATTCCAGGGCCTTAATTAAACAAACCTTCGGGGACACATATTCAGACAGGCAACACAGTGGGCAAACAAAGTTAGCAGGACCCCCTCTGCTCCCTCATGTTCTAGTTTTGCCTGCTCATGAATACCTTACAGAAACATAAACATAGTGTGAAACACTGGGGGGAACGAGGGCTAAATGGTCTGAAGCCGTGTAATAAAGAACACACCTGGTGATTTGTGCAATTGTGCATAATTTAACCAGATAAACTCATTAGATTTACTCCCAGGGACTTTAGAAATAGCATTGTACAGTCCCGTCTGACTGACAATGTGTAGCAATCAGGTACTACATGGCTCTAAGATAGTGTTGGTAAGGGTTCCTGCTGAAAACGTACATATGGACATGATCATTTTATGGATTTTGAATTAAAAAATATCACCTAAAGCGTGCTGGTTGGATAAAAATGTGTTCACACAAACTTTAGACATCTGAACTACACTCTCTTCTCCTCTCACTCTTCCATGCTTTGATACCAACCCCCTGCTGTCATGGCTTCTTAATACTAAGTTATTGATTTTTTAATTATTCCTTTAAATAAATTACTCTATACTGACACTCATTTCTGCTTTCTTCAACCTTAACCCACAGAAAGAGGAGCCAAAGTAAGAGGATCTCATGCTGCTAGAAAGTCTCCTCGGCAGCCTGGCCTGTACAGAGGGAGGCGATTTCCATCCGGATACAAACAAGCTCTGCTGTTTAATTACGGGGAGGTTTGTTACTCCCCGTGGACAGACCCAGACACAGTTACATAATGTGTGCTCATTTCAGGGATGTCCTGAAACCATGGAGGACAGGGCTCAAACGGAGAGCTAGAGCTTCAAGTTATCAGGATCATCAGAAAGTTAAAGGAAGATTTGTGCTCCATTAACCCACCCTGCGTATGTGTGTGTAAATGTGTGGAAGAAAGACAGAAATCAGATACTGAGACAGCGACTGACAGCCAGACAGACAGATAGTAAAGACAGACATGAGATAAAGCACAGAGCAGAAAAACAATCACACAGCCAGGAAGACCTTCCATGTAGGTTTGGATCCATCTGTTCGCTCCACTGAGTCACCGTCCTTCCTTTGTCTCACCATGTTCAACTGAAATGTAGATTAAAAAAGACAGAAAAAAAGGAAAAAAAAAAGATCAATGAGCGAACTCACACATTTACTATCTTTTTCTGTCTCCCTCCCTCGGTGAATCCAAGAACAAAACTCAGCCTCCCAAAGGGAAGCCTGGCTCTCAGGCTGCCAGCGTCTGCCTTCAGACAGCATTCTCTCCCGCATTTTACATAACTACAAAAATGAATTGTGCTCAGGACAGAGGAGCGGGTGTCTGACCTTCTTAGAAAACGGTGTGATCATTGGAACTTAACAAACTGTGGCTTTGAATCTGATATAACCCACTGGGTATTCTGCTTTTTTCTGAGTCTGCTATGAATATTTTGCATCATTTTAGGGACCGAACAGATGTTTCACTTAACCAATAAGCACACGCAGCAACGTACACACACACACATACACACACAAACACACAGACATACACACATGAACACACACACATACACACATCTTACCTCTTGCGTGGTACTTGCTAGCTGTCCCTCAAGGGTGGAAACCCTCTCCAGAGCCACCCGAAGCCTCTCACGTACCTGAACACACGCATTGAGACAAAGTCAAGAGACATGAGGACAAAATAACTATATAATATACAATTAAGAAAATACAAAGATATTTGTTTGTTTGACACGCAATTCATGTTTTTAAACTGCCTTGTCAGTATTTTCTATTAGAAATTCTCAATTAGTGGTTCAGAGGCTTTTTACACTAATTAAACAAAGAAGCTATTATATGATCATCATATTATATTTTCAGTGTTGTGAAAAAGTACCCAAAAGTCGTACTTAAGTACAAGTAAAGATATCTGGTAAAATATTAAAGTGAAAGTCACCAATACGGTTAGTACTTTCACCAAGTATCTGATATCAAATGTACTTGTTGTTGAAAGTACCAGAATAAGTAAACTCTATACGCTACATCTCTTGCATGCACCTGGATTATGTGCTAGTGCACCTAAATGAAAAAGTTGGGTAAAATTTTAGTCTGGAGCCTTGGATGTACTTATTTACAAGCCATCACTGCATATTTTATGAGGAATTTGTTCCCGCTCTTTCATCTACTCCCATTTTCTTTCATCTGAATCTGCTGCTCAAGCAAATTTACTCAGAAACAATACCCTCCCTTCAACTGAAAACTTTAACTCTGAAGTGCTGAGATTTTTTTTAACAGTCTAATGATGAGGAAACGACCAGCAAAGCCCAACTGATCCAAATAAATTAGTCAGGAAGGAAAGCAATTGGGTTAAAAGCGACAGCGGGTTCCATGACAGGACTGATTGAAACACCATGTTGTGAGGCAACTGTTCCCCCGGCTTTTATTTGCTAGAAAACACCTTATATGTGTGCGTGTGTTTGTGTGTGTCCACCTTTTCATCCAGAGCCTTGTGGTGTTCAAACAGCGACTTCAGGGCTTTGAGGACCTCCACCTCGCTGGAGACTCCAGATGGTGGGGGTGCCTGTCTCTTCACCACTGTCATCCTCAGACTGCGTTCGTGACGAGACACCAGACACTCCAGGTGCTCCAGCAGCAGCTACGGCGCGCACACACAAACACAAACACGCACATAAATGCATGCACGACCAAAGAGAATACTAATTTCAGGCATAGAAGCGTTGTTTGATTTCATCAGCATCATCGCACACACACACACACACACACACACACACACACACACACACACACACACACACACACACACACACACACACACACACACGTACCCTGGTGTTGTTCCTTTCAGCTTTCAGCTCAGATATTTCCTCCTCTTTCTCCAGCAGCTGCTCCCGGCATATGTTCAGCTCCTTCGTCAGGGTGGCAAACTCCTACACAACACACACAGCACCCATGCAGAGGTTAATACAGTATCAGTGATCAACCTAATGGGCGCTACTTCTGTGAAAATGAGGACATATGCAGCCGCAATCTCGAGGTGCGAACACATGTGGGCGCGGCTGCTCAATTTTTTGCAATTCTGGTGGCACACACACACACACACACTCCTGGCACAGAGCAGCAGAGGATGAGCAGGTTGCTGGTACCTGTAGGAGGACTACTTTATCAGCCGCTGGAGTGAGGGCAGGCTTGAATAATGGGGCAGTTCGGGCTGGCTTCTCCTAAAAGAAAAACTTGTTGTCCCAGGGATGCTGTCTGGGGAATGCTTTCTGTGCACCTGCGATAAGAGGTGGTCTGAGCGGGGTGGAAATGGCCATGGTGGCACTGTGCTATCTGATCTGCATAAACACGACCTCAGCTGTGCCACTCTGCCCACCGCAGCGCCTGCCTCTGGGTGTTTGGGAGCCATAAAATTACAGTAGCAACTGCACGAAGAAGTGGACTCGTGCCTAATGGCATTGTGTCTAACCCGAGCAGACAGTCAAAGTCAAGGAGCAGAATAAAAAAATCAGAATTTTGAATCTTCAGACACGTCCATTATGTATCAACTGTGATTTCATGAAAACAGTGTGGCTGAAATAGGACAAGAACATGCCACATTCACTAGACTGATGTAAGTATATGAAAATAATGCAACACATCAACTGTCTGTGTTCTTTTTACTAGCAAATGTAGTTTCCTTTTCTTTCTTTTTTTCCTTTTCTGCAGGACTGTAAGTGGGTGGAAAAGAATGTCTAAATATTGAGAGCTGTTGTGACAACACTGTTACGACAGATTTCATTGTGTTGTTCAGAAAGCAGCTGCCGGTGATTATAAAAAGAGCTTTTCATTATTAAAATGAGAATAGATCTGATCATTCACAATGAATTTGTAGCCGCGTGAGAAAAGTCTATTTCACTTAAGGGCCATATGATTTATTGATGTCCATTCTTCACACTCCTCAATGTTGACAGACAGCTATGGACTCTGCTGAGGCTTTTAAGCACTTGCGGTGCTCCAGACATCCTCTATGACCACATTTGAAAAACTCGACCAATGAGCAACTTGAAGTTGGACCACAAATGTTTCTGGTTGGTCTGTCAGAAATGCCACTGTTCTGAAGCACTCCTCAGTCTAGCATTCAGTCATCTTGTACAGCACAGCATAGAGTCTAGGTGCAGTTCTAAGATACTATTCACCTCTTTGGTGATCCTATATCTTCACTTTGCAATTCACTGTTGAGAGTGGGATGAACAGGTTAACACCTATCTCCTATCCGTGCACTAAATATGAAGCCAGCATCCAATCAGCTAATGTTAGCATACGGACCAGAAACACGTTAGCATGGCTTGCGTCCCTTTGTGACAGAATATAGCTGTTTCCCTCAGTTTTCACTGCAAACACTAGTTAATGTTACTGTGGCTTGCTGGCAAACAGCTAAGCTAACCGCTAGCTAATATTATTGGCATTAAACAGTTGTGTTTACAGTTATATATTGGAACCATATTTGTCCCTGGATCGCGTTCGCCCAGTGATTTATGATGTATGTTTATGTCAAACTAAGTTAAGCTAAGATAAGCTATGCTAACCAGCAGCTGACACACATGAGAGTGGTATCAATCATCTCATCAAAATATTGGCAAGATAGTGACATTTTTCTAAATTGTCACTATCATAGCATAAAGCCTTGGTCTTCATGCTAACCAGCTGCTGGCTTTAGCTTCTTATTCAGTGTACACACATAAGAGTAGTATCAATCTTCTCACCTAAATCTTGGCCAGAAAGGGACATTTTCCCCCAAATATCATGCTATTCCTTTAAGCTAAACAAATCAATATTATGCTCTTCTTGTGGTGCATGCAAACTATTTTTCAGCACAAAACTGGGTGTCTCTAGGCTACAGTTGAGTGTGTCAATTGTGTTATCTCACATAGCTTCATCACAGCCATCTCCCACATTATTCAAGATAGTAGCCAGCACCACCTTTTTCACAGCTCGACAAACAACCACCTACTGCAGATTTGATGGACATTTTATGCTCTTTCGGAGCTGTAAAGATGTGGCTCCATTAACTTTAATAGTTCTGGGGGAATGATGTGATGGATCTGCAGCACTATTCTGCTGTGTGTTTGGTTTTTACGGTGAGTTAACTTTAATGGCATTTCAGCTGGATGCAATTTTTCATTTTGGGGTGAACTAGTCCTTTAAAATCACAGCACTCAAAAGGCTGTGAGGCCATTATGAGATGGGTCTTGGGAAACCAAGCAATCCTGAAAATGGCTGAATACAAACCAAAATCAGAGCATTTTAAATTGTAGTAGTAGACTTCTCTGTGACAGCGTCCTGTACTGGACTGAATATCTGATGTCTTTTAGCCTGATGTAGTATTCCATGCCCGAACCATCGAGCTCTGCAGGACAACTTTTAAGACATTTCTGAAATCCTGACAATGTCAGGTGTCTTTTGCTCAAAATGATAAGCTTCACTGCTCTAGTCTGGGATTATAAAGTCTCCACTCTCTGTCTGCCTCAGATAAATTAGCAGAAACCGATCCTCACACAAGTCTTTTCAGGTCAGTGAAAGCAGAGCGGCGATGCGTCACTCACTGCTTTTGTTTTTCCTTGTACAACTGATATTTCACGATTTGTCCTGCTGCTGTCTGACCAGTCAATTTGAATGTCATGCATTTACCGGACTCCCATCCTCGTACTTAAAACTACGTGCCTGTATGAGTTTCTGTTATTCTGTCTGTCACTGACTAGATTTACACAGTATGACAAGTTACAGTGTACAAAAGAGAACGGGGCAGTGACTCACACACATTCTGCTGGAAGTTCATTTTTAATATTTTCTGGGGTGTGATGTCACTGTGTGCATGTGTGTGCGTGTGTTTGCATGTTGTTTTAACATCTCTTGGTGCTTTGTTGGCATTTCCTGTAAGCTTGGCTTTAGTCCGAACCAATGCCCAGAGGCTCATGCTCTCTCTGCTCACACACACACACACACACACACACACACACACACACACACACACACACACACACACACACACACACACTCCCACACAGGGCTTTTAAAATCCTGGTATTCCCTGCAGCCATGACACTGCAGTACTCGTCTCACATTTCCCACTCATGACCCAAAAACTGGGCATTACTAAGGAATACTTCTTTAAAGATGAACGTCCGACAATATTCCATTTTGCTGCCACAGCAAACGAAGATGGTGGTGCATAATGTTCCAGGCTTGGTAGAAAATGCCATAACAGCAATACATCTGTCAATACACCCGATGACCGTCCATCAAGAGGACAGGCGTGACAATGCTAACATGAGGGAAACGTTATTTGACTGGGGAACATACTTCAGACAACATAGTCACGTATCTTATATCTCGTCAATGACAAGATCAGTTGTGATTAAATTGCTGGCTGGGCCCTGGAAGATTTCAAACTGGGCAGCGCCACTCTGGAGAATAGCTGAGCTAAGCTGAACTTAAGCTACCAGACCAATATAGTGGAGTAAAAAAGCACGAGATTTGCTGCTGATGTGTAGTGTGAATTATAATATTGCATGAAATGGAATTGTAGTTAAAGTGAAACTCTCACCAAAATGCAACCTATGCTTTTTTTGTGAATGTATATGTGTCAAACCTGCGTGTAAAAGCATAATTACGACGAAAGAGGCACTTTTAAGATTTACCGTATTTTCGCTATTTTTAAAACACTAAGAAGGCTCGACACAACATGAAACTTTGCTCGTAGTATCACCAGGGTCTCTACACATGAACACGAGCATTGAGATCATTGTTTGTGCACAGAGTTTACTAAAAAAAGAGTTTTTGGACAACTCACTTTCGCAGATGTTTGCTCTGCTACTACTATCCACACAATATCTCACATGATTTTCCAGCTTTTGATTTTAGTATTGTTTCTTATATGAGGCTCCTTTTTCAACTTCACGGTCAATATTATTTTTCACTAACAACAAAACAATGAATTATCCGTGCATTTATATGAAACTAAACTTTAGGAGCGTTCCACCTTAACTCTCCTCCATGTTACGTGCATTCTGAGATCGACACTTCTCCACTGTCAGGACGGCGGCGAGCGGAGGAAACATCAGCTACAGTGAGTTGTCCAAAAATTCTTTTTTTTAGTAAACTCTGTGTACACAATCAATGTTCTCAATGCTCGTGTTCATGTATAGAGACCCTGGTGATACTATGAGCAATGTTTCATGTTGTGTCGAGCCTTCTTAGTGTTTTAAAAATAGCGATTTTGATGCTATCGCTAATTTGCCCCAAGCACTCCCATTGAAAATGTGAGTGAAAATACGGTAAATCTTAAAAGTGTCTCTTTCGTCGTATTTATGCTTTTGTTTGACTCATATACATTCACAAAAAAGGCTAGGTTTCATTTTGGCAAGAGTTTCACTTTAAATGCAGTAATTGCGTAAAACTGCTTAGATTCGACCACTGACTATAGATGGGATATTAAAACAACCACAAAGAGGGGACAGGCAGAGCACACACATGCAATACACTTGCAGAACTGAGTTGACAGTAACAAACAAAATGACAGAGTCTAAGACAAACAAACACATACTTATCTCTGCACATCACTGTGCAAGAAAAGGTACAAGTAGGTGGAGAGGGAAGGCAGATAGGGGGAGAGACGGGGAAGGAGCACTGGGAGGAAAGGGGGAAAATGGGTCAGCGTGTTCATTTTACTTTCCTTTATTCCACAGGGGCGCACCAATAGACAGGAGCTCAGCCCAAATCCACCAACAGATGTTAGAGCTCACTGTCTCTTTCAATCGTGGCAAAAAGGCTCAACAGGCCACCTCTCATGCTCTCTTCTTCATCTCCTCATCCCTTCATCCTCCTGCCTTTTAGAAGCTCTCTGCAGCTCCCCCCCCCACACACACACACACAAACAAACAAATGTGAGAGACATCCACTGACAAATAACCAAGAATAGATAAAGGTATGAGTACATAACCTTTGTTAGGAGTATTATATAAGTGAACAGAGAGGTGTTATATATAAAATATAACACATCACTGTCTAGACAAAAAAAAAACTTTTCTATTTAATTTCTTATGAAGGTCTGAAGCCCTTCCCTCCCTCTGGCAGCTTCTGCCACTTTTTCCAAACTGCAATGCTATCACTGTGTGCACTATACAATCCTAGCCCCCCCGAAAAACCATGTGGAAAAAATCCCAGGATGTTTATTCAACTTCACACAACAGTCAGATACAGGCGCAGCTCTTTGACAACACAACCTCGACATCTGTCAGAGAATATATCATGTTGAGTGGAGAGAAGGTTCTGGGCGTTTTGAGGAACGCCGTTCTTCTGCCTCCAACCACAATGTGAGATAGCGAGCGGTTACCAAACAGTGCTGAGCCCAGACATTGTAAAGGGATTTCTACCCTTCGCTTCCTTAAGCAGTTTGGGATTAAAGGATGAAAAAATGCTCTCTCTCTGTGCATGTG
>CAEMYA010002158.1:3637051-3650189 GCA_903131615.1 Diplodus sargus
TGTGTGCAGAGAGAGAGAGAGAGAGAGAGAGAGAGAGAGAGAGAGAGATTGGAGTGCAGTCGGATAAAAAAAGTCTCTCTCTAACATGCAATTCCCAAAAATGTAAGGTTTATTGAGAGTGTGCTTATCCCTCTGTATGTGTGCATGTGTGTGTGTGTGACAGTGAGTGTGTACTATGGCCAAAGAGGTCAGCACTGTGGAGAGATAACACACACCTGTCTGAAATCTGCCCCTCATTCACTGTAACCTTCAGGGTAAATCATAGGAACAGCACAGTCCATGTTTGGAAACCTACAGTGTCATCTCAGAGCACTGCATTATGGGTAAAAAGTAGTGTGTCTTTGTGGGAAATTGTAGAAGCACACACAGAGATGCATACGTCGTGTGCTGCACTCAGTTACAATGAAATGAAACGAATTTTGAGCATATCCTCAAACTTCACACCGACAATACTTCTGCACTGTCTGATGCAGATTAGTAAGCGTGAATTACTGTATGAGTGTCGGCGTATGGGAGGCAGTCATCACAAAATGACGAGATAATTTTCCAGTTTGCAAGTCATTTCCTGTTACGTTTTCATTTTGCAGTCAAAGTGTGGTTGAAGTAAACTGACTGACTTTATTTTGAGGGCCTTCAATCATCTCACTGCCAACAGCATTCACACCGCTTCTAAAAGCTCCGGTGGGACATGCAGCCGCGTAGAGACGACTGTCGGTCTGGATCTCCTCTACATGCATCCTACAGAAGCTGCCTCAGCGTTCCACGTTTCCTCTCAAACTTAAAACTGCTGGTAATCAGAGCAGATCGTAGGACTCTGGGGTGCACACTGACTTGACTGAAAGACTGTTCCATTTATTAGATGCAGTCTCAACTCACTGGATTCATTCTAACTTGTGCGACTTGTAAGAGTTGTTTGTTGCTCGTGATGCTGTTGTGTTTTTATTTATCTATTTATTTTATGAGCAAACGAAAATGAAAATTAGACAGTACAGCAATATTTTGTATCTCACATTAACAGCCAGTCTGGCAATTTCATAGATCCAGCAAACAAACAAGAAAGCAAACAACAACAAAAAAAATCTAATTAATTTGGGAAAATGCTTTTCTGTGCATTTAACACTTATGTGATTAATATTCCATCTGCTGTCTTCAGGACATGGTAGCTAAGAAGGCTGACCATCTAGACAGCCTATATTCATGTAGATTCATTTTTCAAGCCTGGCTATATTCAACAGTGCATCAGCACGGTCTTGAATTATGGAGCTCTTTGGCCTTTCTGTTTACAAAAAAAAAAAAATCAACTTATCTGCAGCAATCTGATGCTCTTTGTAAATGCATTTCCTTCATTTCAATGCGTCGTTTCCTGTCTCTGTTCTCACTTCTTCTAGTATCCTGACTATAATAGTTTATATATGAATAGATCAATCACAGAATCCTTGTCTAAATCCTTGTGAAGAAAGTGTTGCTATAAAACTGTGATCATCGTCTCTTTTATTACACAACCCTCTCAGATACGGACTTACAATACAAAAGACAAATAATAGATGCCATGACAGTGTTAGTGCCTGGTTTCTGACTTGTAGTGTCCAACTTGGGGTTTGTTCTTGCAGCACAGAGGCTCTAAAGGAGAACAGATGAAGAAACAGGGACAAATAATGTCCTTTGAGAGAGAGTTGGAGGGGAAACAACAAGGACAGCCAAACTGAATGATGAATAAAGATGTCAAAGATGAATCTACGAGGTGCTTTTGCATAGAAAGCCACCTAATGACACTTGAATTCTGCTGTGTTCAACTAAACAGCAGTGGATTTCTCATTTTGTTTCTCATTTTGCGACCCGTTTCACATAAACTGAATAAATGTTGTTTACCAGCTGTTAACTGTACAGCATCTGCTGTGCTCTGAATACAATATTTTCTTTTCTCCTTTAGAAAAAAAGTCTCTTCCGCGCTTGCTGCTCTCTCTGCCTACACTCACAAGAACTCTCAGCAGCACAACGGAACAAGTTCAAACCTCTTCTCTGCCGGTTGCTCAAGGTCATTTGGGGAAAAAATAAGAGCACGCTAACAAAAGTTGATTCAGCGAAGGCAAAAGAAGTGTACGACGGCACGTTCCATTGACAAACAACTCCAGGAATGTATCGGAGCTTAAAGATACAGCTCCTTTAAAAGGATTAATGCACTGAACAACAAACAGCCTCTAACTTTATGGCAACATCTGCTATGTGTGGGTAGATTAACAAGACAGGCAACTGAAGCCAAAACAAATATAAATCAATGAGAACAGCGAGGATGGGCATAGTCTCTGCAAGAGTCAGTCGGTGGGAGGAGAGGGAAGGAGGAAAATATGTGACTAAGCAGGATGGGGAGGAGATGGAAACTGTAAACATGACTATTAAGTCATTCACACATAATATGAATCACTGGGCAGAGTTGTGGTGTGCTATCTAATTTATGCTAACGTGAAGACGCTTACAGCTCAAGTGCACGTCAGCACCCAATCTGTGAACAAAGTCCCATCTCAGTCAAAAATATGTTTTTCTTCTTGTTCCGGCAGATGAATGTATGGGCTTCACAGTGCACAGTTCGACACTAGGAACCTGTTTTTTTTTTATTTTTTATATCCATCAGCTGAAATGTACATTTTCTCGGTGCTCACTGAAAATCTGATTATAACATCAGGGCCTATGAGCACGAACTGTGACATCACAAATAGTCCAGAAGATCAGTTTCCCCCGCCCCGAAATGCAAAATCAATTCTTACGTGCCAAACTAGCCGCTATAGGCATAAATCATTCAAATATGCATGCTGTCGTAGCGTGATGTCACAAAGTCATGGAACTAAAGGCGGGACTACTGTTGGTGTTGACTCCAACTTTCAAGATTTTTACCACGTTCAACCGATATAAAACACTGAAGGAAATACAAAACAGCATAATAGGCCTCCTTCACACACATATATGACCTCAAATCAAAGGGAAGCAGATTCTCATGGGACGAATATTATCATATGACCTCCCTGATTGGCAAAAATGGTAATTTGCGGTCAAATCTTTACTTTACGAATACAGAATGGCAGATTTGAGAGGGATAAAGATCACACACATCCTCTGCGGTTATTACAAGTGATAGGAGACTCCCAGGTAGAACTAGTCCCGTGCAAATGGGCTTCAGAATTGCAGAATGTACTGTATGCCTTAATACCTGTGTGGAGTGGACCTCTCACTCAAATTAAACAAGTATCAGAGGAAACGCTGACTGTATTGAACTTAATTGCTGTATTGTAAACAGACCCAGTAACCAAAGTAGAAAGCACTTAATTGATCGATTTTGTAGGAACTTTGTACAAGTCGTCACCAGTAAACCCACCGATATAATCATGTTCTGTGTATGTAATCGCTGAGCTCCTATCACTTGTGCGCACCAGAAGACACTAAATTAACTCCAATGTACATCGTGGTAATTCACTTAGCAGAGCCACACTGAAGATGAATGCAGTGTCAGTGACTGGAGGATGAGCGAATCCCCGGGGAGACTCAGATATCACAGCTCTGTAACTCCTCACCACTGCAGAGAGAGAGGTGGACTCGACCTTCCTCTGACAAATCTTGGTCTACACACACACACACACACACACACACACACACACACACACCACCACAACACCTTGCCTGGGTGTCCGCCCTAAGAAAGCAGTGAGTAATCAGTTGCCATGACGCCACCCTGCACACTGCATCCGTCGCCATGGCAATGTCTTATTAAGAAAGTGAAGTGTTTGAGCAGCGTACAAACTTTGCATGAACATTTCATCAGACGAGTGCAGATGCACATCCACCAGGCTACACGCTAAAATACACAACATTCACAGAGCCCGCTGAGAGAGGTTCCCGGAGTGTGATGGCGTGACAGCTCTCGAGACGAGGGGGGATGAAGCCGCTGACTGCAGCACTTGACTGATCTCCACCCTGACTGGAGGAACAACTCACTGAAAACTTCCCCAAAAGCTTCCCTTCAAAGTCAGAGCGCAGAAAATACGTTTTAAAAATTAAAAACATTAATTTGCGTTATTATTCATCCCGGCTGAGACAGATGTAGTAAAATTAGGCTTCTGGATCATCATTGTTCGTTGTTGGGCAAATCGGCCTAAGTGAGGCACGTTGGGGGTAATGCCAAGACTGACTGAAGCCGTGCCAGCTCTGGACTTACTTCTGGAGCGCTGATAGCACTACACCAAACAGGCCCGGTGTAAATACAGCTCAGTAAATCCCTCTCTGAACACCTTGGAAAATAGGGATTTCGACGCGAAATCCCTAGCATAAGTGAATCTAGAAGAGTTTAAACACTTTTGAAGGGATTTAAATGAAACCTGGCAAAAACCCAACAACCCAAGCCTGTGAAAACATGCATATCAAAAGTCATTTAATAGCCCGATTCTTGGCCATAAAGTTGAGTGACGCAGCAAAAGCGTTCCAGCACATCAGCCGTGTCTCTGTTTTCCCAAATATCCTTTTCTTACGGTTCAGCAAACATAAGGTGACAAATCCTTGCAAGTTTTCCAACTTTCGCTCCTCCTCTCGGCCCGTTGAAGGCCTTCGCTCAAGAATAGCATCCATTCATGTGCCTCCCCTTTCATCATTAAAGCAAAACAAAACCTACAAAGAAAGAGGGGCAGGAAGGAAGAGAGGGGAACACTTCATCTACTCGGATGAAAGAAGCAGCACAAAGAGTTTTTGTTGTGCGTCAGTGCAGTCTGCCTCTTGCACGCATGCTGTAATAGACACAAGCACGCACAGCAGAGCTCCCTGTCAGTGCGTGACAGACGTTTATCTCCTTTATTTTCTTGGACAATTGGAGGCTGAACACATGCTATGAGCCACATCAATCAGTGAAAAGCCTAAGTAGAGGAGGTGTGGCCACATCTCAAAACCGATATGCAATTTGCATCACTGCAAAAGCATTAATCAGTCTTTCACAGTATGATTGAGACATGGTGCTGAAAACAAGGGAGGAGGAGGAGGAGAAGGAGGAGGAAAGGCGGAGAGGAGGCCATATCTCAGCCCTAGAAAAGAGACATTAACACTGAAATCAATACTCAAGCAAGGACACATGGAGACCACAGAGAAAGAGACAATCCTTCTACCGGTAACATCCACGAACTGTACGCGCCCCTACCTGGTACATGTAGGTGTTAAAGTGGGTCCCATTCTGAAGGTGGATCTTCACTGTTGGGTTCATGGTGGAGGCTAAACATATCAGATCCCTCAGACAGACCCCCCATAAAAAGAGAGACACAAACAGGCAAAGAGAGGATGAGGAGTGATAAGAAGGAGGAGGGCGATGAAGGTGGAGGAGAGGGTTAGTTCCTCTGAGTCGTGGTCAACACTGAGTGCAGCAGGGCTAGATGAGATTCCTGTGCTGCTCCCTCTGCCCTCCGCCGGGGGACAAGAGCACTCCGCTATAGTCAGCCTGAGCTAACTGCAGCCGGGACGAGAGACAGCGGGGACGGGAGAGAGAGAGAGAGAGAGAGAGAGAGAGAGTGTGTGCGAGAGAGAGAGAGAGAAATACAGGGTAAGGAGATGGATAAACAGGGACAGGCAGAAAAAAAGGGGGGAGAGCAGGGGCTGGTGAGGTAAACATGGATGATTTTGATCAGAGAGAAAGACAGAAATGATGAGGACGCAGGGAGGAGGAGGAGGAGGAGGGGGAGGAGGAGGAGACAGAGCGTGGTGATCAGCTGATGGAGGAAGGAAGAGGCAGGGTTTAGAGGAGGACTGCTGGGGGCTCAGGCCACCTGTTCTTTATAGCTCACACACAGACACACACACGCACACATACACATGAAAGTTAAGGCACTCTGAGGGAGTTTTTAAGTCATATTTGGAACTAATGCCAAGAATTAGCATGAAATTAAACGCTCTATTTCCTCCTAATAAAAACTCCAGTCACTGCTCACTCAACACAAATTCAAGAGACCCATTTTCCTCCAGCGTGACATTGCGCGTGCTGATTCTTTCTATTTATAAATGGCAGCCTGTTTCGGCCCTCCTGTCTCGCGGTACGTGCACTTGACTGGAGTCTGGAACACCGTCCTGTGCTTTTACAGTAGGAACTGTGAGGTGTATTTAATCTTCATATTGTTTGTTTTGTCTGGGCTTGGGTGATTCATAACCTCTCTATTGGGTGCCATGACGCACTTGAGCATCACCATAACTGTACAAAGTCTCATCTGATTCTACTTTAGTGGGTCACATTTTCATGATCACAATAATATAAAGTATTGATGACGCCAGCGATGCCAAAGCCTTTTTGCTGCCTAAAGTAGACAGCATGATTATTAAAAAGGGGCACTCTGCCCATTTTACATGTTAAAGTCATTTTACCAGTCAAGTACTACACTTTCTCAAAAGTGTTACACTTTTGCATTGAGCACCCAAAGGATGTTATGTTAGGGTTTGCGTTAGCGTTTGTTCCCCTTTGATTTAAGGTTTGCTCTCCGTTTTTTGTACAACGCAAGTTGTCTGGATGCTCTTCATTGCCAGCTTTTTGTTACCTGTCTTTCTGTTTTCTTTTTGTCTCATTTTGGATTTTGGATCTTTGGACTTTTGGCTTTCAGCTATATTGAAGCTCACTTTTTTTTGTGATTCTGTCTGCTTCTTCATTTGGGTCATGTTTTTTATATACCTGACACGTTACCTAGGAATGTGATTTCAGAAACTATAATACGCTATAAAGACCTTTACAACACATTTTTGTGTGGATTTACCAAGACGTCTAACTGTGTTCACCAGGTAGGGAGCTGTGGGGACTTTCTGAATGTCAGGATTTCTAAACCTCTTTGAGTTTGACCGAAGTAAATCTCCGTCATGAGTGTCAAACTACATAACACACTAACACTTCACAGGAGTGCACTTTAATACAGATTTTATTATTCACTGCAAACTTTGCGTTAACTTTGAGTTACTTTGTTGAGTAGTCAGTTTCTTGCACTGCCATTAGTGTTATGCTTTGGAGAAGACAGCAGGAGACATCATCATAATGTTCCTAACTGGATCATATAATCCACATTTTATCTTGATAATCTTTTATCTTTCTTTCTTCTATCCAACTTATTTTAATCTGTTCTGTCCTCAGACAGTATAATAAGCGCCCAGAGCTTCCAAGCCGAATAGCTGAAGCCAAGGTAGAAGTGCCGTGAACTTGCATTCTGTCTAGTGGCTGGCAGGGGGGTGAATCTACTGGTTGCAAATAGAAGTTTGGTTGTATGTCAGCTTATGAGAAAAATTACCCTACTTCTCACTTGTTTTACTACCTCAGCAAACAGTTTCCTAATGAGTTTATGTTCTCACTCGCTTGACTCAAATCCTCCTCAGTACATCATGCTGTTCATTTAGTAAATTATGCTCACATTTAGCGGAAAAATAGATGGTTAAGCGGGTAGGCCTTGGGGCATGGCCACCTGTGATTGACAAGTCCCTACCATGGCATATCATTGGGTCCTCAATCAGATCCAATCAGGTCATCCTCCCTGTCCTTCAAATATAGTCACTTCTGGCTCCAAAAAACAAGATGGCGACGGCCATAATGCCAAACTCAAGGCTTCAAAACAGAAGTCAATAAACCGATGTAACGTCATGTTGGCTCTATCCGCTATTTATACAGTGGAGCAAATGTCCAAATGTTTTCAATACCAAAATTGATCTTGATTTTCGTGACATTATGAACAACATTCTAACCAGTGCACAGTAAGCAGGTCATATATATCACATACATTAATTCATCTCTATATTTAAGTAACCTATTATTCATCTGGTGTCTGACCCTGTACATACAGAACACACCATCTAACATCTGACCTGTACAGAGATGCCGTTTATTGTCCAGCTCTTACCTTTATATAACAGTTATGTTTTAAAGTTACTACTACTTCTAATACTTTAGCTGTATGTCCTGAAAATGTGCTCTCTGCAGTGTTAAGATTTCTGAGTCAAATTACATGTAAGTATCAACACACTCGGCCGCTACAAGTTGACTCTGATTCCAGTTCTGCAGAATAACACCTCAGCTAAAACAAGTGTGTTACAGTAGAGTGTCTCTATGATTAAGTTATGAGCAGCATCTAATTAGTTACAACTGATTTGACTGTTCATTAATTTCATACTGCATTTCTACCCCCTTAATTCATTCATTAATTCTTATCTCTCTATTCTCATGTGCTTCATCACTCATGGGGGCCCCCGCCTCGCTGACTCTATGCTCCACTTAGTAAAAAACATATTAAAATGCTCATTCAACATCATAACCTTTGGGCCTGGCAGTGCATTAATGTAGAAACAGGAAAGAAAATGGTTCCTGTCTGCAGGTCTACTTGCTTTCACCTGGTTGTCAAGGCAACAGGGTTCACAGGAAAGAGAGAGAGGGATGAAACAGTGAGACAGACAGTCCCCACGCATTAAAACATCCTTTAGTGACTGTGCTGACTTCCACCATTAACTGACAGCAAATCACTACTGGCTCGAGCCTCTGTGCTACATCCAGAGTAGCCCAACACACCGGTCACTGCTGCCATCTGGGTTAGTGGTGAGAGAGAGACCCCTACTGGCAGCAGCCGGTACTCACACAAAACAGTGGCAACCCAAGTCATCGTGGTTAAATCTTGCACAGAAACAGGGAGAATATGCATGTGACGGAGGCTGGGTCACCAGCTTTAGAGTACCTAGCGGTTTCCAGAGATAGAGGATGCTCTGAAATGTGTTTGACTTCATGCACACGTAGATACTCAGGTCCATTTAAGGAGGGGAGGGAATACAAGAGTGACAATAGAAGCAGCTAAGAATTCATGTATGGTAATAACTTCTCATCCTTGACACCAGTGGGAGCCAGACTTGGCAGAACCTGAGACTTATTGTCAGAGACGTGAATGATAAAAAAAGGGGGAAAAAAGCTCTGAACACACACACCACAAAGCCCACATGCACATCTGCAGCAACTCTGACAAAAACACCAAAGACTTGACGTTCTCAAACATGTTCTGCAGCAGAGCTGACAGAATGGGGAGACCTCTGACTATTCTTTTTTTGTCTTGCAGCCACTCACATTTTTCTCTCCTACCTCAGTCTCTCTGCTCTTGCTGTCGCCTAACTACACTTGATTACTTCTTTCACACTCTATCCACTCCAGCTCCTCCATGCTTGCTCTCTTATCCTTTTTCCCCCTCCTTTGCTCTTCCTCTCTCCTCCTCTCTTCCCCTATTTTTCTCAAGCGTTGCTAATCTCAGCTGAACCTTCCCTCGATGGAGAGCAGCCATTTTACATCATAACATAACATGGAGCAGAGGGCAGCCCCCCATCCCATCCCTCCACCTCAACCATCACACACCAGACACAACCACAAATAATCCCACAAATGCACATACCAAGGGGCCTGCACACTGTGGCCAGATCAGAAACATTGTAATGAAAATGGTCATTGCCTTCTGCCATAAGTCTAACAAGATATTTGGTAATGCTGATATGCTTACCCAACTGTTAAAATGAGACTGAGATAAGGCTCTATTTGTGTCTTCAATCAAAAATCAAATCAAATCAAATCAATACCACATGCATAGACTTAATATTAAATGTAGTTTTGGTCACCAAAACGTAACTCCTGTCACTATATTTGCTGCCTTAGCACTGATTGCTGTTTTCATTAGATAATAAAAGTTCAAATGTAGTTTACCATTATATGAGACAAAAGAAAAGAGCCAAATTTCTCATTTGAGAAGTGGGAACCAGAACATTTTCTTCTACAGCCATGCTGGCAGCTCCTTGAGGCGATGCTTTCAACCAAATGCTAACGTCTTCATGCTAACATGCTGGCATATTGCAAACAGTTTCCTTCAGATAACTCGAATAGCTCAATGGAGGCTACACACGCGATGCCACAGCAGTGACAGTCACCGTTCAGTTCCGACAGCTCACCGAGTGGCCAGAAGACTACTGAAAAAACATTGTGATGTTTGTGCTGAAACGAGTTACGCGCAGCCCTGTCACACATGTTATTGCTGTTCATCCTGGGGGGCGAACACATTTCCTTACAATCCATGAATTAGTTGTTTGTAGTTGTCAACCTTATCACCATTTGTTTCTAGGCTCAATTCTGTGGACTACGAATGTCCAGTCAAACTCATCCAACAGCTGAGATGTTTCAGTCTGGACGGTTTTCATCGGACTGACCCGCTGACGGACCAGCACTCTCGTGCTTAAATCAATGTCACAAGCACGTCTAAAAATAGCTCAAACAATTAAACGATGATCCCGGATTGATTGCAGAATTAATCGACTTATCATATCAGTTCTAATGTTCTAATCCTCCTGTCAGGCTGAGTCCAGCAACCGATATGATGAGGGGGGCAGCATGCAGCCTGAGAGGGCGAACCCAGGGGAAAAAGACGTCCTCAAGTTTGTTACTGCTGCTCACAAAGCTGTGAGCACACTGTTCGGACTGAAGCGACCTAGAACATTGGTTCTCAACCTGGGGGTTGGGACCCCTGAGGGGGTCGTGGTCTATTTTCTAGGGGTCGGCAGATGGTTGTAGAGAAAAACATAAAATAACATGATTTAGACGGTGGGCGGGGGGTACTTTTTACACTGAGTTGCCTCTACCCAGTCATATAATTTGCCTTATAATTGATTTTATTGTGTGTTTATGAGAGTTTCACACACGGGGCTGTCGGGCGGGGTCGTGAAGACCAACCGGACATGAAAGGTTGAGAAGCGATGACCTTGACTGTGATGTCCGCATTAATATCAACACTGTTTCCCTATGCTATCCACACGTCGGCCACAATAATCACTTCGGGAAGATTTATCCGTCCTTCTAGGTCACCACCTTCCTCATCACCTCATTCTCTTGCTCCTCCTTCTGCCGATGCTCTCCTTAGTTGTTGTTTTTTTTTTTCCAGTCTCCTCTGTCACCTCCTCCCTTCTGCCCCCGTCTAAAGCACCTGTGTCAGCTCTGACTCTCTCCCCTGCTGTCCTCATCACTCAGCCGGAGCACATGGCCTACCTTTCTCTATCTCTCCTCTACCGTGTCCTCCTCAGGCTCCTGGTTAGCCCAGAGGGAAGCCATTCACTACCACAATGCACACAATCATTGCAAACAACAGACACTGGTTGTATACCTTGTCTCTCCCTGAAATGTGAATATGCTCCTCTCTTTCTATCCACGTACAAACATGTTGTTCTCACATCTTGAAACGAGATGTTTAATCCCATTCTGTTTATCAGGAAGAAAATAATCTAAAGTCTACATGAGTCTACATAAACACAATGCTAAACCAATCTATGATGCACAGTTTTGGTCAAGTCTGGCTCATTATTCCTCCGTACTATACACAAACACATCGACTCATTCGCCGAAAAATATACAAGCCGACACACACATACTCCAGAGACCACACAAACACACTCTCTCAGTCCGTCCCAGCTGCTCTGTTTTGTAGATGAAAGTGTGTCGTGGTTCTGGAGGAAAAGCAGGAGATGCATCAAAGACAGCTGTATTAATATTAATCGGCACATTCAGAGTAAATAAACTGCTCCGAGGGTACGTGCAGCATAATTTTCAATAATCTCTTCTCTTCCCAGTTCTTAATGTGGCTAAAAAAGGGCCGTGAGGAATGAGCAGCCAAGGTGTTGTGTGTTTGTGGAGGTCGGGAACGCTGCTCTTGCCCTTCACAGAGTGCAAACTGCAGTGGCAGGATGTAACTCTACACCACTGGGAGGGAGTGTGTGTGTGTGTGTGTGTGTGTGTGTGTGTGTGTGTGTGTGTGTGTGTGTGTGTGTGTGTGTGTGTGTGTGTGCGTCTACAGTAAGTCTACCATAACTGTAACTGTAAAGACAAAGGCACGACAGGCACCTCTCATGGTACCTGTGGTGAGGCGTCACACTGCTGTCCTGTCCTTCTCCTCCAACCTCTGTCCTTCTTACACCGGAAAACACATGAACGGAAACATGACAATGGGACTGAATATAAATTACTACCGGTGCTGAGCACTATTTGCACATTATTGAGAATATGAATATATTGTAATGATATAGTTGACTAATGTTAAAGGTTATCAACAGAATGTGAAGAAAGAAAAAGTGTTGATGTGTGTGGCCTACTGTGGTGCAGAGATATCTACTCAAGCTAGCATGCTAACCAGCTAGCCCTGATCCATGGTCCAAAGAGCCTGCGCTCGGGATGCTATAGCACCCAACTCTTCCCAAGTTCCCTGTCCGAACCACTAGCTACACAGCTAACGGAGCTAACTGGCTAATGGCAGCTACAGTTTGCAGCAGTGAGTGATTGCTCTAATACCATGCAGGCCTGTATTTGGTTTGAGTATGAATTCAACATGTGTATTTCTTACATATTTCACCTTCAAAGCTGTGTCTGCCACAAGAAGACGTATAGAATACTTAAAAATAAAACAGAAAGAGTCGACAGCTAATTATCACACCTTGCACACAAACATTTTACACATACGTATCTCATCTGATAAGTGCTACTTTCTTGTGTGAAAACGCATTATATTTGCTTCTCTAGGTTTGATAGGTGGTTGTGAGCAGCAACTGATTATATATTTCCTTTTCCTTAGGTCCATAAACTCATGTTCCTAAATCTGCTTCCTACACTAGATCACTCATCAATTCTTCGTGGGCTCCTCCTCGTCTCAAGTCCTCTTCCAGCCAGTGAAACCTATTAAATAAAAGGTGACAAGAAAGCTCATCCGACATCATAACCTTTGGGGGTGCCAGGGCGTGATGTTGGCAGAGGGAGAAAGGAGGAAGTGAGAGAAAGAAGCACGAAGAATGTGTCACGAAAGACTTTTTCTCACACAGGTTCCCAAAAATACTCTGCTTTTCTTTTCATAACTCATAAACCACACACATACACACACATACACACACATACGCACACACACACACACACACACACACACACACACACGCATGTACACAATCCTTTGCAATTTTATTGAGAGTAAACTCCTTGGTGGATGTTTGTTGTGAATATAGATTTCTGGACAACAGGTACATACATACATACATACATACATACAGTAAGTATAACTTAGGAGCACACACACACACACACACACACACACACACACACACA
>CAEMYA010002158.1:3653180-3666806 GCA_903131615.1 Diplodus sargus
TATATATACACATATATATATATATATGTGTGTGTGTGTGTGTATATACACACACACATCCTGTATCTCCTACTATATGTTGTGAGTGGATGTACGTGGGTGATGCGTTGGCGCCATGCCCTCAGGGTGAGAGGGGAACACTGGAGGGACGGACATATATTCTGTTGGGTCAGCATTAAACACGCTCCAACTGGATCCGTTCCCACCGGGGTTGTCGTGTGTCGTCTTTATGTTTGTGTGCGTAAGTGTGAACGTGAGGATGATGATGCATCGCAGGTATGAAATGTCATTTGTGACAAGGAGAGGAGGAGACGACAGGAATAAAAATAACCTTTGACATTTACTTGACATTGGAGGCGATGACATCAGTATTTAATGCGAGGTTAGTAGCTTATTTTTCATGAATGAAAATAAAGAACAAACTCTCGCTGTGTAGCAGAGCTGTGGAGGCTTTCCCCAGGGCGTGTCAGTTCGAATGCTCTAAATCAGCCAGACTGGAAGGATTTAAGCAGCTGTTTATGGAGGTTTGCCAATCAAGAGCAAGTGCAGTTGTGCTGCATTAACTGCTAATCTGTAACTGCTTGTAAAGATGGATGGCTTGTTAAAACAGCAGGAATATGAAGCCTATCTGATAAATCAAAACAGCGCAGGGCCTGCATTGAATACATACTTGATCACATGATGATATCAATACTGCATCAATCATAAAAAGCAATCAAAAAGACATCCTGCCTTCTGCATTCACCTATTATCACTTACCCTCACTCTTCAATATGTTGAGTTGTTTATGAGCAGGGAGGTCTATTACTGTAATTTGGCAACCATGGAAACAGTATAGAGTTACAACAGACTGCAGACGACAATATGTGTTCAACATAGAGAGAATGGGAATGAAATATGAAAAAGAAGGCACCCACCACCCTGGCAGAGAGTCCACCGCCAATCTGGACCAATTAAAGCACAGATCTGTGGGTGCCCGAGTGTGTGTGTGTGTGTGAGTGTGTGCTCGCTCCAGGGTAACCCCCCCCCCACCACCACCACCACCACACACATTACTCGCTCACGCAAGATAGCGAAGAGAAGAGAAGAGAAGAGAAGAGAAGAGAAGAGAAGAGAAGAAAAGAAAAGAGAAGAGAAGAGTGTTGCTGACACAAGATGCTGACATGCCAGCACTGGCTGAGAGAACGGGACATGGGGAGAGGAAACAGAGGATCGGATAGGAGACGGCAAAAAATGAACAGATCACAATGACAAAAGGATTCGACTGAAACTCAAGAGGCACAGGACGGAGAGGAATATTGGAGGACGGCAGCGGAAGCAAAGTGGGGGGTGGGGGTGATGGTGGGAGGAGAGATGGCACTGTCTGATGCAGGCTGAGGAGCTTCATATGACCTTTATGTAACTCAACTACAGGCACACTTCCTCTCTGTCTCAGTCTGTCTCCCATTCACAATTGTGCTTAATGGTGTCAAAATTAAAACGGCTTTCCATGGGGGCTTTTAGCGTGCCTTCACTCAACTTGAGCGGAGGGGATGAGTGCACGCCCACCCCTCCACTCGTTACCACACAGTTGCGCACAGTGGATGCAATTAAAATTTTAATCTAATTTTTATGTTTCCCCAATGAAATTTTAAAAGGTGTGAGCTCACAGCTGTCACATTCGGAAAGCTGGAGTAAACGACATAAATTCATTATTTTACGCTGGTAATTCATGCAAGGTTGTTTGTGAGAAGCATTGTGACATTGGGTCTCCTTTATATACAGTGTTTCTCAAATGTTAAGTAGTGAACTTATTGTAAATGGCTGAAATGAGTCACATTCAGAAAGGAAAAGGTGTAACAGATCTGGAAAAGGTTAGTGGTATAATTTTAAAAAATGACCTGAACAGTATTTACCAGCGGAGTGAAGTTATTTCCAGCCCAGTTGACAGAATACGATGTCAGCATTTTACGTTTCAACATTTGTAAGCACAAATCCACTGGATACTTTGCACGAGCTGTGTATTCTTTTAAGCCACGTTTGTGGTGACAAAACCATTTTTTTTTTAAGCCAAAACATGATCTTTCCCTAACCCTAACCTAAGTGGATTTTGTGCCTAAACCTAACCTGACCATAAGCACAGTGTTGTATAAACATGAAACTGAAAATTGAACCTGCAGTTGCAGACACACACATTGCAAAAATTAATTTCAAACATCAAGAGGTCAGAGTCCTGGAAGTTAAAGTCTTAAAAGGTAGTCAAAGCGCCTGGTTAAAGCTTGGATGGACACTTTGCTCAAGAAGATGATCGGCCATGTTAGAAAATAACCGCATTATCATCATTTAAAGTCAAAGCTACATGCCTGTGAGCATAAAGATTTCAGAGGTCCACTATTTTGAGACATCCAATCATGGGGCTTAAAATGACGCTGGAAGCTTAACACCTCTCATGGATATTACAGTACTATGATCCATTAGACCAAGCCGAACTGACAAAAACTTCTTCTTCTCAGGTTGAGAATGTTATAAAATTACACTGATGGCCAGAACTGAAGGCTGACAGTACTGAGGAATTATCCAGGAGAATCCTGTGTTTCTACCCTGAGCAGCATTCAAGAAAAGCTCCTTCCTGCCTGAGAGCTCTGGTGAAAATGGTCTGGATCACCTGTAGCAGACAACACACTGTGTATGTATTTGTCCCATGATTGATACTAGTGCAACATTTTCCATGAATACACACAATACAAGTGGTCGCCCCTTCCTGTGCACCTGCATTTAATTAAGCACTGACTGAGAGTCCCATTAGGATCTGAGAGCTTTCTACAAAGCTCAGACCCATTTTTACAAGCAACAAAATAATACCACATTCATATTCATTCACCACTTTAATGGAAGCTTGAGAAACAGGTTTGGAAATGAAATGATAAATCCACCACACAAATCGCATTTCAAATTGTACGGTACAGTTTCGTAGTACAAAGCATTGTGCATGATCTGAATTTGCCCGACTGAGCGTGGAAGGAAATGCACAATTGGTTTGTAGTTTGCATGAAAATATACACCAGAGACCAGTGAACTATACTTCCTGATTGAAAAACAATAGGTTTTTCAGTAGAAATATTATAGGAATGCTAAAGTTACTTCTCCCACTAGCTGCACTGAAATGATGAAGCTGATTTAAAGGGCGGTCATTCGAGCACCGCGGTGCACACTAAAGTGCTAAAAGGCATCTCGGCGTTGAAGAGAACTTTTATTGGACGTGTGCCGGCAGACTCAAAGTGCTAATAGACAGATCTACCATCAGTGCTCAGTCAAACAACATGCTGCTGACTACAGGTGCCTCATTCTCCAGATCTTTCCCACTGCATATACCACAGACCACTTCCAGCTTAATAGTCACAAGTACTTCTCAGCGCACTTATATTCTTTGTTCGCTTCCTCTTCTGATGAAGTATTTACACCAAGTGCCTTGCTTGAGTTTTAATCCCAATTCAAGGTCTTCAAAAACATCTAAGAAGCATCTGATGTGAATGACAGTCTGTGTTTGTGTGTTTTAAGTCTAACTGTGTGTGTGTGTGTGTGTGTGTGTGTGTCTGTCTGTGTGTGTTTGTGTGTGAAAGCGAGAGCTGGCATAAGTAAATGGAAGGGCTACTGGAGTGTGGAATTGAGGGCAAGAAGAGATGGTGCAGGGCATACGGCATCAGAGGGAGACAGAGAGGAAAGCAGCTAAGTGTGAATGATGTTCTTCTTGCACTGGGGCAGGCCACGTCACAGCCCCCATTATTCTAATGGGGCACCACGATGCTTACTGACCTTCATCATCGACAGACAGAGCTGGCCACTGAGATGACAGTGAGTGTCTGTGCGTGTGTGTCAGTTATTCATATAATTACAATATGTGGGAGCAGTGCAGGCTATTAGCGTTGCAATTAGATGTACTACATGGACTTTACAACGCGATTACAAAACAAACGTTTCCTTGGTACCGGCTGACGCGCATGCATACACACACATATACATGCACCCTCATTTAGACGCAATGAAATGCTCTCCGGCTACTATGGAGATGTTAAGACTCACCAGACCTCCTCCTTTAATGAGCTGATTCGGGTCAATCTGATGCACACACGCCATTGCTAGAGGATATATACACACACATGCACTTCCACTTGATGTGGTTTGTTAATAAAGCCCCTTAATAAAACAGCGTTTTGAGATTCATCCAGCTAACAGCGAGAGACTGAAACGAATCACAAGCCTAATCCAAAAACGAGATTTTTTTCTTTTTTTTTTTTTTAAAGGATGTCAAAGTTTTTGCCCAAATCTGATCACCCAGCAGCTGCGCTCACACCTCATGCAGCAAGAGCAAAGCTGTAAGTACAGTGAACTGGCGGAGAGATATGAAGCATTATCTGACAGAACGATAGCTAACTAATAGACCTCTCAGCACACACGCTTAAAGCCATCAGCACTGATAAGACAGAGAGTGAGGGAGCGCGGGAGATACAGAGTCGGTGAGACTGAGGGAGAGGAGACAAAAAAGGAGAGGGGAGTGAGACTCTGAAGAGAGAGGGAACAGATCAGTGTGTCGGTGATCTTAATATGGATATTGGATCTACAACCTCGACGCGAGGGTGTGCACAGAGTGACTTGAAACAGCAGGTTCTCAAGGAAAACAAGGAGACACAACAAATAATTACACTAAAGATGACAGAAAAGAAGCGGCGGAATAACGTCCCAAATTCAAAGTAAAAGAGGTGGCGTGCTTGCGTGTGTGTGTGTGTAGGTGTGTGTGTGTGCATAAAACTGTGTGCACACATTTGAGCGTCTGCACCAACCCACGTGTCTGTGAATGGAGCTGGAAGTAAATGAATAACAGACTGCAGCTGAGAACTGAGGCATGTTGTAGGTGGTGCTGAATAAACGGGTCTCGATTTAATACAGAAACGAGATGATCTGAGAGCTCTCTGTGGAGGCACCCAAAATATCTTATTAGTTTCTCCAGTTTGTACTTAGTGAACTCGCTCTGTTTAAATCACTCTCAGGTAGCGTCTGTCCAGCAGCATACAGTCAGTCCTCGTGTATTTATCAAAACCTGTCCGCGTAGCACAGTGCATATTTTCCCGTCTGATCGGCCATGATTGTGCTCTGAGCTGGCTAACACCTCATTCACCTCATCACCGCATACATCTTTCTCCGTGTGAGATGCGTCCACGTCTGAGCGTTCTCTGCGTGTGTTTATGCACGCGTGCATGTGCGGCTGTGCGTGTGTGTGTGATGTATCAGCCCGGTTGGACACTTACAATACCGGGAAGTGCTGACTCGGTGTGGGCAATTCATCACTTTAACCATTTTCTCACGCGAGAAATCAACACCAGCAGCATCTGCTAACCTGGGGTAACTAATTGAGGGAATGGAATTCTTTTCCTGCAGCCTCGGTCCTTCTGTCGAATGCGTGAACATTTTACGTTTTACCCAAGCATGAGCTTGGGACTCATGCATTTGTGTGTCCTCGTTCAAAGCACTTCAATATGTTGACCCCTGTATTCACTTCCAATCTTATAAAAGAGGATTAAAGCTGCACTCATCAATATATATATTTTTTAATCTACAAACGATCAAATCACTGAGTGTGATGTAAAAGGTGTTGCTCGCTATTATGACTGACCCACAAATTATTATCATGAGACCGCGGTATCCTCCAGCTTTGCAGAGCATTTGAGCCTTTTTTAGCTTGCTGTTTTGGTTTTACAGCCACAACTTGGTTCCACTCTTCTCTTCAGTCTTGGTTTTAGCCGCACCTCACAGCACCTTTTTAGGACTAAACCTTTGAAAAAGCTCACTGCAGCCGACAACACCTGCCCAGCGCCAAACAGCAGACCAGGTTTGCAACCAGACATAAACATTGGCTTAGTGGAGCATTTAGCAACCAAAGAGACGGATGTTTCTGTCAAGAGTTGGTAGAGACGGTAGAGGACAGTATGATAGATTTAAATGAGTTAGATGGACACGTAAGCCACCGCACATCAACTTTGATGACTTGCCATGGCACCCCTCAAGTTGCTATGTCCCATGAATTGAGTTGTGAGCTGTGTCACAAGGTGTCATTCTCACCTCATTTACACCTGGTATCAAAATGTGATATATATGTGGACAACGTGCGGCCTTTTGTATGCATCATGATACAAATATATGCTTTTTAGCCAAGTAAAACATTGTTGCTCGAATTCAGAGAGAGAGCGTAAGCAAGAGAGCCAGAACAAACATGGCATTAAATGTCTGATCCAGGCAGATGCGGGGCTTCCATGGTGGCACGGGGGCCACCCGTCCCCCCTATAATCTGATTGGCCACCCCGTGTGCCCCCCCAGTGGTCATTGACTCAGGGTAATGTCAATAATTACGCTAAAGCTCTTACTGCTGCATGTGTGACTAGACTGTGTTAAGAACTCATGAAAGCTTTTATTTTGGAAAAAAGACAAAGGAAGTGGCTCCGCGGCTGCACTAATGAACTCGTGTGACTTCACCAGTCACAGCCTTTTTTGCAAGGTGATGGTCTTAGGTGCACCGAGTTAAGGTAAGAACAGAACTCTACAGGTTCTTTAAGACTGTCGCAACAATGATTTGCCAGCTTCTGTTCTATATGGGTCTAATTTGGTTCAATTTGCATGAGAAACTGTTCTTGTGTGTTTTAGTTTAGTTAGCTCTCCATCTGGATAAATGTAAACATTTCTCCATTGTTTCAGTAAAGTAAGCAAGGCAGCTAACACAGGCCAAAATTTCCAGGGCCAGACCAGCCCTCATGGACCTCCAGGTGAAAATGCAGGTATTAAGGAAATGCTTTAAAATGTGTAATGTGGTGTTCTGCACGATTATACAGTTATTCAGTGAATGAAGCAATTTAAATGCCTCCTTTTAATTCACCGTACTAAACTGGCACTATGTACTAAAAATTGTGTATTTGTTAAATATTTGCAATTCATGCAATATATTATTTAAAAAATCATGTACACTTTATTCAAAATAAATAAAATATAATTAAATCATGTAAGTTCAATTAAAAATAGAATTATTGAAGTGATGATTGTGCTTAGTGTTATTAAAACTGATAACTACACAGAACACTGAGATTTTTTTTCTATTTTTAAGTATATTTTACATTTTCATTTTTTTATTTTATTTATTTTATTATTAAAGGATATTGTTGTTACATTGTAAGAATTTAAGTGGTGCTTAAAACTGATCACTATACAGAACACTGCTATGTCCACTGTCCACACTAACTTGTTGCTAACTCTGTACAGCAAACATGCTAGTGTTCTGTGTGTTACCACTTGGTAAGAGTACACCCAGCAGATTTAATGTGGCCAAGAAAAGCAAGATGAAAACAAACAGTGTGTAACTGTACAATGTAAATTGAAGTGATCGCCCATATTGAAGTGTTTATAAGACTAAACAATAGTTTGATAAGAAGAAAGGAATAACTTCATCTACTACAAAGGACAAATTTACATGATTGGGACAAATAATTAAAAACTCAACAACCAGAACACTCACTGGGGATGATTTTCAGCTGCCTCCAATTCCTCATGGAGAATAGAAATCTGATCCTTATAAGGATTATTGGAACGCATAAGAAATACCAGGTAAATGCAAGGTTGGATAGTGTTTTTTGTATCTGCATAACATATCCAGATACAGATCCCTTCTTATTACCAGGTGTAATTGGGATGTCTGTGTCTGCGACTTAGCTGCAGCGTAATTTATTTTATACCAAACGGAAACGGTGGCATCTCCATTAACTCCAAATAATGAACCAATTTATAACGATAATTAATTTCTAACTTTGATAGAAGTCATCTGAGATCAATTTGAATTAAAAAACACTTCTCTTAGAAAAATAGTTTCCCATATCACTCACATTTCTGTTGCTTAGTCGAGCCAGTGTTCTATAAATATGGAAAGTAATACATTTTTCTCTTATGGGTGGATCTCACTCACAGATGGACATTCTTGAAATGAAACCAGTTCAACACAAATGATTAAATACAGAACATAAAATACGGATGAGCACACATAAAGTTATGACGTGTTCTGTGGCCTGTGCATATACACATAGAGGAAAATACTGTATATGCTTCAGGGTAGCTATTAGCCACAGACAGCAATATTTGTCCTACTGCTGTGTCCTTCTCCCAAATCCTGCATTTCACTTGCAGCGCCACGCTCCCTCAAATCTCTGTGCGCGTGTGTGTGTGGGGGGGGTGTGTGCGCGGGTGTTATTGACAGTCAGCAGCAGGGGGGTTGGGGGGGGTAAGTGCTATGTTGTGAGACACTGACAAGCTGTATTTCATGGAGCAGATGAAGCATTTTGAAGTTCTTTAAATCCTTTTAAGGGTCCAGCCGGGGACTTAGCTTCTGATACCGCCGCCTCTGCTGCTGCCGCTTAAGTCTCTAGCTGGAAAAAGCTGGGGTCTAGGAGATGTCGCCCCTATTACTGTACGTGTGCGTGACTGTGTTTTTGATTAAGGGGCTGTGTGCATGTTCTGCCTTGTTTTTTCTTCGTTTTTTTCACACGTGTGGGTGATTAGAGTCTTAAGAGTGTATACCCCTGGAAATTCGTCTTGGGCATCGTGAACTCCCCCCCCATACTTAAAGACACGCACTCTTCCCCTCCCCCTATCTTCTATTCTGAGGCAGTTGCAGGAGAGAAAGCGAACAGACAGAGTTCCAATAGTGTAGTTGTTAGACATGGCAGGGCCGCTGTGTGGGCTTACCTGCTGGCTGGAAAACTTCATCTCACATCCCCCTGCTCCTCCTCCTCCCCCTCCTCTTTCTCATTCTGTCCTTCCTTGCCTCCCTCCGTCATTACTCTTGCCTTCCCCTCTGGTGGTCCTGCAACTCCAATCACTCTGCTCTTATTACCAGGCAGAGGGAGCTCACACACACATACACATTGACTGTTGGTTCTCCCCATTACCAGAGCATGTCCCTCGCTGCTGGGGACCGTCAGGTACGCTTGATTCTGCGTTTCTTTTTTTTTTTTTCCCTGACATACTCTCTTTGCTAAATCTTACTCTGTGTCTGTCTCTCTTTCCCACTCCTCCTTTTCCTTCCCCCGCTCTCCTTCGCTCTCCCAGGCAGCCAGGGGGACAAATTGGCGCCCGGCTGAGCTAAATGTGCCTGGTGCTGAGAGCCAGATGGTACTGGCAGAGGGATGGAGGGAGCGAGGGATGGATGCTACTGAGAGATGGAGAGCTGAAACCGTGGTGTGGCATGGCAGCGTGGGGGAGCAAGCTTTGGACATTAATAATCTATTAGTGCTCAGGGGCCCAAAAAACGATGCACAGGCTCCAGCCAGGGGCCAGTCTGACCCACTCAGAGCTCAGTTGTGCTTGAATCCAGACCAGGGGAAACACTAGATGAGGGAGTGGGAGCATTGTGCAGTGAACTGCTGAGGAGAGGGGGAAACGAGAATGGCAGATGATGTAAAGCTGTCACGATGCAGCAGGAGGGGAGGAGAGGATGAGGGAGAGACACAGACAGAGAGATAGGTGTGATGTCAGTCAGCTGCTGGGAGCTAGATGTTGTTAATTAGACTCACCTCTCCCTCATTCTTCTGGGGTTATTTGGGTTCGTCTCTTTCTCTCTTGCAAAATCATGTATTAAACCACTGTTACGGGCAGACGACCTCTGACTGGTCTATGAAAACGGAAAGTTTAGGCCCTCATTTCATTTGTTAACAAAACCCTTTGTCAAAGCGATCACTAGACTGAGGGAGAAAACAGATGAGGGACACCAAGCAGCATTTCAGATGTGCTGGCTGAAAGTTTTAGGTACAAACAAGCGTGAATTTGTAACAGCTGTGACCAGGTCACACAGGCGTCAACAAATTCAGGCACTCACATCCACACAACCTCACAAAGACCTTCAATCTGTGGCAAATTCCGCCTCATAGATAGAAAGTTGTGGTTGCTATAGGAACAGCTTTATTGACCAGTGAGTGGTGGATTTTTGTGGACCAGTGAAGTAATGGATCAACAAAATGAAATACAGCAATCAAAAAAGAACATTCTTGAGCTCAATGCCTCCTGACAGAGTGTATGAAAAATTGCTGATGGGTTGTGAAAGGGCACGTGGCAAAATGGCGTGTGCGTGAGTCTTCATGCTAAGTTCTGTCATATAACCGTTTTGTGATAGTCGCATTGCCACGTCCCCTTTTAGCCAATGGCAAAAATGCAAACACACACCTTTACGCACATACGCACATACCCTAACCCTAACACACACACACACACACACACACACTCACACACACACACACACAGCTATCTATCCACCAACCTAACCCAAACTCACTCCTAACCTTAACCTAACCCCAATTCATACATTACCCCTAAACTTTAGTCCCGATGAAAACTATTGGTCCGGACAGTCCCCAATAGGTAATAAAAACGTGTGCACACACACACACTTTGCCCATGTCAATTTCCACCCAGGGTGAAAACTGTGATGCAAAAGGGTGGGAACATTTTCATGGACCACCCAACCCACAAACCGACGAACTGACCGACCAACAGGAAGAACATTTAGGTCGGCTTTAAACACTGTGACTCAGTAATAAAGGCTCAGAATGCCCCAAAACAGCCGGAAAAAAGCAGATTGAGATGACTGGGGACAAGCAAAGGTTCGGTGTAGTTAAGGTCAGGGTAAGAATGTGGACAGGACTGTGTCTCTGTAGTGAAGAACGTTGTCATCACTCTCTCTCCCTCCCTCAATCTTTTCTTACAGGCTTTCTTGGTGACATTCAGCTGCTCACTTCATGCTCCACTTTCCTCCACATCAACCTAAATTCCACTATTTGGTTCTTACATAACACATAGCACAAGATTTGGACTACAGCAGCAGACCAATGGGTTGTGGTAATTTCTCAACTGACTTCGCCCACCCTCCTCAATATTCTCCTATCATGGTGCACAAAGCTGCCCCGGCCATCCATGCATAAGCAACACTAGCCCTGGGCACGCTCACTCGCACACATACAAACACACGCGTAGACGGCGCATGCTGACATTTAGGAAAACACAGGCGGCGTGTGTGTGTATTTCTGTTTGTTTGTGGATGGGTGCAGTTGCGAGTAAGAGTGTTTGTGCCTTGCTGTATGTGTGTTATGATAAGCTCGGGCCACCTCGAAACAGTGCAGGAGGGACCTTGGAGCTGTTCTTCCTTCCTCTGCAGTGTAAGGTCTATTAGCTGTGACATGCACTCCCTCTCACACTGTACCTGTAAGCAAAACACACCTCTAGTACAGTAACGAAGATGGCCGAGTCCCAACCCCGCAAGGCTCCCTTCTGTTGGACTTCGTTCAAGTAGTGTGAAATACCCTGCTCTCTCCTGGCTGACCCAACTATTACCATATAATAGGTATGAGGGCATTAAAGGTGTCATTTTGATATATTGCCAGAATTCGAAAAATAGATCCGAAAACGTAGAGGGCTGGCTATCACCGATGTAACCGACAGCTGCTGTTCTTACTAGCAATCCTTAGCTGTAGCTAATTAGCTCATGGCTCACAGTTAGCCATGGAGCCAGTGGCCCTTAAGTTTGCCTGAATTAAGACCTCTGATCACAGAGGGAGTCACAGCTTGAGAGTGAAGACAGTTGCACACCAAACTGGGACTGAACACAACCTCCAAGGGAGGTCAGGTTGAAGACAGGGGATACAGTACAGAGGTGATGTACAGCGGCTCTGATCGGGGATATGATTCCATGAGGTGAAATCTCAGCAGGCGGGGACAGCAGAGGTATGCAGACACAGAGGTGTGAAAGAAAGTCAGAAATAAGCAGTGGGTGAAAATGGTGCGTAGAGCTGGAATATTTCTCATCTTAATCAGTGAATCCGGGAGTAATTTTGGCCAAACTGGAGGGGATTGTGGAAAGTTTGAATGAATTGTGTTTTACGATGAGTTAACAATGCAGTTAAGCTTGTGTCAGCTTTGTTTGGTAAGAACTATAGATGCATGAGAATTTGATATCTTGACATTTTGTGAATTCATATTGTTAATCTATTAAATGATAGGCTAAGAGGTTAGCCTGCTAACTTTAGAAAATATAAAACAATACACAGACATCTTTGATGTAATTTCAAGATCGTTGTTTCTTTACTCACTGTTGATAATTTTAGTTTTCTCATCTTTTAAACTAAAACCTATATTAAAATGGCTCTTATAAGCATTTTTATTAAAGGTGCATTTTTTATTCACTGCAATACTGCGCTGGGTACATTCTGTGATCAGTTTATTTGTCCTCATCAGGCACACAGTGACACATGGGTACTTACAAATCGTTCAGGCTGATATTTCATGAAATAAATCAACGGTTTCTCAACCTTTTGTAGCTTAAAGCCCACTTCTTATTGTCAAAACATATCCACAAAATAAAAGTGCAACCATTTGCCTCCATGTGCCACTAGTTAGGGGGTCTGAGGCCCACCAGTGCGTCATGGCCAGCTGGTTGAGAACGGCTAAAGTAAACAAACTGTACTCCTCACAGCAGGAATCATAATAGGGATGTCACGACTCACAATGTACTGACACACCCTGGGGTACACTTATACATCACTGCAGCAAGCTGAGAAGTTAAACCACGGCGTCACAACAAAACCAGATTTTCAGCTGCTGCTAAATTGCTCAGTAAGGATGCCTAAACACAATAACATACAAGAGCTTAGCTTCTGTAACATACAGTCTAAAACTTTCTGATCTACCTTATTATGTTTAACTCAACCATCTCCATCCAGAACAAATGATGAAAATACACTGTGCCTTAGTGTTACGTTGTCATACAGTAACAGCGAGCTCTGCGGAGCTTTAAACGGTGAGCAATGTTGTCACCTTCCCTCCCATATAGACTGTGTTGTGCTGTGGACTAAGGTCGGCTGCAGGAGTGGTAGGGGGGGCGAGATCTGTCTAAGGGACCAGATAATGGACTACTGGGTTATAGATGACTTGGATAGACAGAGGGAGTGTGAGAGAAATAGGGGGAGACGGAGGGAGAGAAAGAGGTCACAAGAGGAATAGAAAGAAGGAATAATGAAGAGCAAAAAACTGGGGGAAGAAAAGGCAATAAATCAAAGAGTGGAAAAAATGTTGCGTCACATCTAGATTTTCGAAAAGATACACCAACTTGGAAAAGGAAGAAGGGCAGAGAGAGCACCAAATACACAAAAACATTGAGGCATTTGGTGTCTATGCTTCTTTTTAAAGACTCAGTGAATGTTCTCGAACAGGATACGCGTGTCTGAGTTTGTGTTTATGTGTCCTTACAAGGGTAAAACAATGAGAAGTCAAAGCATAGGTCGGTGACACCTGTGAGGTCGAGTAAACACACAAAAGGTTGAGTGAGTGTGTGTTGGTGTATGTGTGTGTGCATGTGTGTGTGTCTGTAGGTTACGGTTACGTTACGTTTTGGCCTGGACAGATACAATTCAGAACAGGACAGTTGTTGTTTGGGAAGGGCAGTGAGGTGTGTGTATAGTGTGTGTGTGTGTGTGTGTCTATGTCGTTCTCTACGCGTATTTGTATGCTGGCAAAAATAGCCAGTGTTGTGTCTGACTGGAACAGGTGTCCAAACATCACAACACACACACA
>CAEMYA010002158.1:3669864-3717874 GCA_903131615.1 Diplodus sargus
CACACACACACACACACACACACACACTGAGAGACATGTATGCATGTGTGGAAGCAAGCAGCCCAGGGCCATGTACACTAGCAAGCGGCCATGTTTCTTTCACAAGAGGCTGCAGTGAGGCTGTCATCGTCAGCATGGTTCTCTCCCTCGCACATTCAGCCTCACACACACACACACACACACACACACCATCCTGTGACATCATGCCACGCATTTAGACCAGAGGGTCAGAGGGTAGCACAGCTTTCTGCGCCGAGGCTTCGTTGTCGTCATGCTCGGTGGCTGCATCAGCCCTTATTCAGCTCTCCTCTCTCTCACACTTTAACACACACACACACACACAGAGGCTACAAACCTCTAAGATTTCCCACCAGTACGCCATCAGCTCCTTTCGCTCAACCACTGACAGGCATGCAGAGGTGAGGCTGTTTCGGGCCCTACCCTCTCAACATCTGGCCCACACCTTGAGAGCTCTCCTTGCGAGTGAACACCCACTCCATCTACCGCCCGTCAACCTTTCAACGTACTACCTACGAGACATTCAGACCCTCCTTTTTGGCTTGCCGCCACTTACGAGCTTTTGAAGTGGTGTGTGCGCGAACATCCCCATCATGCCCACAGTCATTCTCACGGTGATATCCCGGGACGTGCGGGAGTGTTAGAGGGGTTCCCCAGCACAGGTACATATCCAAGCTCACTTAAAAAAAAGAAACACACACACAATGCTCCCATCTCCAACTCATGAATTTAGCAGACATGTTCAGCTTTTTCAGGCGAGGCTCTTTAGATTTGTTCCAACGCTCTTGCACTTAACAGTATGATGTCATTAAATTCGAAATCCAAATCAATCGGCTTCAGTGCCACCATGGCCTCATCGAAGGAGCCATAGGTAAGAATTTTAGTGTGACACATGTAAAAATGAACTAAAATATTCAACAGAGCTGAAGTGTTGACATGTTGGCCATCCCTTTTTAACCCCCCCCGTTCCTTTTCCTTTTGTATCTACCCCTGGAAAAACAGATTATTTGGGGAATGTTCAGCCTACTGTATAAGCACAAAAATGAAATGATGATTTTTGAAATATGGAGCCTTCCGAGACAAGCTGGGTCCACCCTAATGCTCTTAAAATGCCATTTGGTGTACATTCTTTATCAAATTTCCGATGACATTTGCACAGACCAGATGATACACAGCGAGCCTGGCGCTTTTAGGGGCCAAGGAGTTCTTCTGGGGTCCAAAAAATCCAGCCCGAGCATCACAAGCGATCATCTCCTCGAAAAGCTCTGGACCAACCACGTTGAACCTCATATACCACAGACTATGTACATGGTGGTCGCTGCCTCCTTGGACAACATCCTTCTCCATCTCACCCCACACCACAGCCCGACCGTCCTCCCTCCTCCTCCTCCTCCTCCCCCTCTCCTCCCTCTGCTCCTCACCTGAGGCAGCGCGGCGTTGATCTGCCGCTGGAGCACGTCCCTCTCGTGCAGCGCCCCCTGCAGCTTAGTCTGAGACTGGATGAGGGTCTCCTGCGTCTCCCTGAGGGACTCCAGCAGCTTGTCCCTCTCGTCCAGCATGTTGACCATCAGCTGCTCGAAGTTGGCCTCCTGGTCCGAGCCGTTCGGGACGCTGCCGGTGCCTCTGGGAGGACCGGCCGAGTCTCCTTCGCTGATGGTCGGCATCACCTCGCACATCATCCTTCCTGCTGCTCCGTGGTCTGGCTATAGGACAGTGTCGCTGTCGGGATCGAGAGGGGGTGGGTGGGTGGAGGGGGTGAGGGGGATATGATGGTTACCAGCCTTATAAACAGACTTACAATAACTGACAAGGGGGGCCTATTAACGCAGCCTATACAGTCGCAGATGCGCGCCTTATTCCCATTGCAACGAATCCCCTCGTGCATCAGACGCGCAGCCTCAAGGTTCACATCGCCTTACCTAATCAGAGTGAGTGAAATGCTGAGAAGATCGTTGACCTTTCGTCCATATTAACCGGCGTTTTGTTCACCCCGCGTGAGCAGATCCGCCCTGCCCGGCGCGCCGTGCACTCACATGTAGAAATCCCGGCGTGAGATGATTGACAGCTCAGAGATAGACGGGCGCGTTTGGATCGGAGGGGTGGTGCCCGCGAGCACGACGGAGATCATAGCACGCTGGCAGGGAAATAAAAATAAATAAATAAATATTGAAAGAAAGAAAAAAAAAAAAAGGCAGGGAAGTGTCCGCTTTATCTGCGTCCTTAGTCTCGGGGACAGTGAGAGCGAGTCTTATCTGCATCCGCCTTCTCCGCTTCCATCTCTCCACACCGCCACCGAGCCGACGCTCACTCCTCCTCCCACACACACAGCTAGCCGCTCAGTCACACACACACACACACACACACACACACACACGGGAATCTGCAGTTGTCACTACCATGCTACAGCTCTGGAAATAAGGGAGCAACTCCCCGCGTTCAGCCTATAAGCGTTTTGCACCACATGCGCATGTGGCACAGGAGAGAGGAGCGGAATGAGCCGGACGCTCATTAACGCCGCTGCATAATCTCTCTACATTACACCAGTATCATGTTCCCACTGTTAGCACACGCTTGACCCTTGACTGGTAAAATGTAATTAACTTTTCCCATCAGCACCGCTGAGCACGTTCATGATCTGACAGCTCCTGAGACACGATGCGCGTTCTGGCGGCGGCAGTTTAACCAAAGCGCAGAAGCAGCTGGCGCAGCGCCCCCTGCAGGATCTGACGTCAACATTAAGATTAGAAATATTAGGAGTCTTGGCTGCTGGTTGGACGAAACAAGCAGGGGGAGCATGGCATTCCTCACTATTTTGTAAATGTTTCAACAACCAGGCGATTAATCGAGAAGACAACCAGTCGCTTCATCCATAACGAAAAGAGCTGCTCGTCATCACACGAGCAGTTATTGTCCAAAGCTTTAATGTACAGTGTGACAGTCTCAGGGCACATTTTCTGAGTGCTTTTATTCTTAAAGGATAAAGGTCAGGTGAAGCGTCGTAGTCTGCATTGCAAAACATTTCTGGAGCTTTGCAACAAAACTGCGTTGAAGTATTCTCCTAAACAACCAAATGGGGACTTGTTTAAAACATAAAAACAGCAGCAACAACAACAACAACAACAACAAAAAAAAAACAGCTAAACATCATAAAATGTCTCCTCACAACTTGTCTCACACCAAAATCCAAGTCTTTGACAAACTTTTGCACCCACTTCAGGCGGGTCGGCTGCTAGCACTGTTAGTTTTTCACATTTTCACAGGGAGCCATTTAAAAAACGTCCAAATCTACTTCAGTTGTTAAGGAGAATGCTGCAGCGCTGATATGCTGTGAAGTTCCCAGAAATGTTTTGTGCACCACAACACTTCACACGACTTTTCCATGATGGTGAGTAGATTGATGACTAAATTTCCATTTTTTGCTGAAGTTATCCTTTAATATACTTTAGTACATTTAGCTGATTTAAAATGACTAGACATATTCCTATTCATTCTGAACTATATGTAATGAACTGCTGTGCTTTCTTCAAATTATAAAGACAGATCTGATTTTGTATTTCCTCCCTGTTCATGGTTGACTGTTTAGAAGTTGCAAGGGAACTGTGTTTTCTTAAAAACAAAAAAAACAAACCCAACAGTAAAACAGTCACAGTTCAGTGTAAAGAGAAAATGATCAAAAGTCCACAAAGTGCTGGTGATAAAGAGCTCACTAATGACTGAGCACACCATGATCACATTTGTGTTTGAATGATACTGTACTGATGAAGTTCTGCAGGGGTTGGGCTGCTGTTTAACAAAGTGGGTGTCACTGAGGATTTGATTAAAAGAGTAATTTCATCCATTAAAATCAGTAAAGGGTAAAGTAAAATTGATGTAGAATTGATATAAATGATCATAGATAGATTAAGGAAATGATATCTAAATGTGAGAGTTTTTCTATGCTATAGTCAGTTTTGAACCCTAGTTATGAAATAAATCTAAAATAAAATATCATAGGCCTATATCATGTCATTTATATATATATATATATACGTATACATATATAAGATTTATATATATATATATATATATATATATAAATCTTAACGTTCACACACACAAAAGTCAAAAGTCAAAATCAAACATTTGAGTTTAAAAGCCTTTACTCCATTATATTTCACTTCTGGAGTTGGACACAGAAGGCCATTTATTGCCACCTAGTGGCTGAATCTGGCCATTACTTCATGGTTTCTGTACTTAGTCCTGGTAGAAGTACTCGAATATCTTAGTAAAAGGAGCAATACTACTGTGTACTGGAGAAATACTCTGTAAGCAGTTCTGCATTCTAGATTTTACTTTATGACAAGAGTACAAGATCAAACCAGTAAAAAAAAATATGCAGAAAGTCCCATATCAGTATACTGTACATTATATATAGTTATAATATATATTATATGATTATATAGTTAGTCTAGATATAATTGATGCATGCATATGTACATTGCTTTATTGTTTCAAGTAAGGTGGGCCTTTTTTTTTTCTTCTAACATACAAACTCATGGGTTGCTTCTGAATTTCACCAAGCGCTCAATAAAGTTTTGTTGTAATAGTAAAAATCAACATTTATTTGCTAATTAAACTTTGTATCAGTAATCTGAATCTGTAAAGTAAATAGTAATTTATGGTACTAAATAAATATCCACAGTTACATTCATTTTGAGTGTCCTGTCAGCTTTTGTGTTTGTGAACTGTGGAGGAAACCAAAGCAGGAGTGTTGACATGAACAAGTCAAACTTTCACCTAAATTGTTCAGGTCACAATTTAGGTGTCATTTTTCTGAAATAATATTTTTCCTTTGATGACAAAGGGTTATATTTGGCAGTTACATAAAAGTCAGTATCTTGCTTTACCTTCTTACGGTAGTAAGACGATAATAGATAGCATTGCAGCAAATAAAGGGCTTGATCAAAGCTCTGGCCACAAATAAGAAGATCATGATTTCTCCTGACATCTGCTGACCCATCTCTGAAGTTGGAGACAATGAGAAAATCACTCTGCCGAGTACTTCATTGTCAGGAAGTAATTTCTCACAACCGCAGGTAGAAGCATCACCTCGTCTTTTTTGGTGTTCTTTGACCTGCAGCAGAGATTTCTTTGAAAACTAATTGTGCCTTAGTTCCATAGGAATCAGCCTCAGGAGATGCAGCTCTCTGCTGTGGACTTTTCAAGGCCATGACACATTGTCGCCCACAGTCATTCTGAGATGCTGCGGAGGCCAGCAGCACTTTCTCAAAAAAGATTTAGGTCACTTAGCACAGCACTGTGGCTCTTTTAAGTACTGATGTTATTGTTAAGTCCTCAAGACCCAATAAAACACTGGGATTTCACTGAATTGGTCTATTCTATCTAAAGCTGATATTATACCTGGCCATGAGGTGAACATTTCAAAGCTAGAGGCACTGCAGCTTGTTGTGCATTAGCAACCTGGTGTGAGGCAAACTGATCAATTATCTACTTTCAGGCACTTTCTGACATTGTGTCACCGGAACCCTTCAGCAAAGCCGGATGGATGTTTACTTCTCTGTTGGACAGCATCATAGAACCCTTATTGTCAGTTAATACAACAGACATTTGGTTAAAATGAATATATAATGAGCACCACAGATAGTGGACAGCAGTCTCAAATCAAACAGACAGTGTTTGAAACAAAGCCTTTTTCAAGTTTGGCATGAACAACAATATCATATAAATAAAACACTGATTTTAATAAAGTAGAAATAGTGCAAAGATTTGGCAATTGATATATGAGCATTAGGCTCATTAGAAAAAAACAAAGTGCACAGTGTAAACAGAATTCTAACTAAATGAAAGACGATACAGTAAAAGAACTAAGGTTTTTTTGCTGCTTTACTTTAGTATTTTTTATACAGGGATGTTCTCTCGTATAAACCGTTAATAAGGGGTGTGTATATAATAACTATACTCTGTAATGTAGAATATTAACACTGAATTGACAAATACAATACTTTTTCTAATAGTCTTTAGTTTAGTACAGTGGCTTCGAGGTGTTTTTAATGTGGAGTAAAATAAGAAAATGAATCGCTCAATTAAAGAAAGTGTTAATTGGCAGATAAAATGATGGGATCGAGACTCCTCCACATTTGGCCACACATCCTCGAACTGCTGGCAGTCACCGACAGGTGGCAGTACAGCAGCAGAGGTACACACAACAGCAACGATACTCTCGCGTGACTTGCCTCGTTACGTCATTCCATGATGGCTGAAGATCCTGGCGGAACATTTTTCAATTTCTCTCTCATTTTTCCTTCTTTCTCTCTACCTCCGCTTGCCATAGAGACATGGCAGGACCCACAGGCCCGTTAAGCTTCCACAGATCATTGGTGTCGACATGCCCAAGAAAGGGAACCGAAAACGGCTGAAATTTAAGGCCGGGGACGTTTGTTCGGAATCAGGTAATATAACGTAGGTTACGTTGCATCAGCTAGCAAGCTATCCCGCCCACTGTTAGCACTGTGTAGTCAGCTTCAAATGATATACTTTCCCCTGTGAATGTACAACTTTGCTTGCACATTTTTTGATTCACACGTCATACGACAGTATATTAAGAGAGAGACCATGTTCCGGTCGCCTTAGTGTGTGTTTTCTGGTATTAGCAAGAGCTAAAAGGCAGATAAATGTTGTTTAAGTCATGTAACAGAGGAACTGTGTGTCTTTTATCTAGTCACTGTTGCTGATTATGCTGACGCAGACCCAGCCGTTGTGAAGTCAGGGAGGGTGAAGAAGGCTGTTGCAAATGCAGTTGAAAAAGAAGGTAACTTGTGAAGACATTTTTTGTAGTTAGACTAATGATCTGAGATTGCAGTGTCAAATGCGTTGTCTGGAAAGGTGATCCAAGTGCTCACCTTCACATTATGTGTCTCAGTAAAATTACTCTGCGGCCTGGAAGCATCTCAGGGAGCGGTAGAGGAGGTCGTCTCATCTGCAGGGAGTGTCCAAGAAGACGCTTTGGAAAGCAGTGATGACCTAGACCCTGAAGAGGATGGAGAAAATGAAAGTAAAGCAGCCCGCAAGAAGAAACACAAGAGGAGAAAGGGTACATGCATGTAGAGGAATAAGCTGTGCGTTGGGGTGTACAACCATCTTATCAGGGTATTTACTTACAGGGTGTTTGAATGTTGTCTTCACAGAATGCAGTGAGAGCAGTGATGGGTATGAGTATCCAGTGGATATTTGGGAAGTGCTCGCCTCCTACATTCGGCCTGAAGATGTGTGCAGATTTGCTCTGATCTGTAGAAATGCCTGGACAGTCACTTGCACTGCAGCTTTTTGGACCAGGCTCTACAGAAGGTGAGTTGGCTTTCTTGAGCAATGGGGTGCAGTTAGAGAAAGTTTAGTGCTACTATTTCTCCACCCAGTGTTTTTGGAGGGGTGTGATGTTATTGTTAAGTCCTCAAGACCCAGTAAAACACTGAATAGAATGCAATTTTGATGGGATTTCACTTAATTGGTGTATTCTATCTAAAGCTGATATTATACCTGGCCATGAGGTGAACATTTCAAAGCTAGAGGCACCTGCAGCTTGGAATCAAACCTGTGCCTGTGCTGCGTCTTAAACAATGGAACTGTCATACATTACCATATCCATATGTGTACTACCTGATAAAATGCCTTCAATGTGCTCCATTTAATTAGCAAAGTAATAGAATAAACTGAGTTCTTCTGCCTTTTTTTCCTCCTTCCACCATCTCTCTCTCCTCCACAGACACTACAGGATTGATGCTGACCTGCCATTTCGTCTGCAACCTGATTGTATTGACAGGATGCGTTGTTTACGGGCTCGTGTGATTCGCTCCCTTTTCCATTTGTATGAGCCGTTTGACTCGCGTGTCTCAAAAATTCCTGCCCTGCCAGAATCCACGCCCACAACCTTGCTTAACTCAAAGGTAAGCTAACAGATGTGTCAGCAGTCACCTTACTGTATGGATGTGGAGCAAATGTTTTTCTTTATTTCATTTGTTCATCTGTTAGTATCACATGTAATTGACTTATAACGAAGAGACGATTTCATAGAAATGCCTTTACGCCTTAATATTTAGGTATACAGTATATACTGCTGCAAGCCTTGTATTGTGTGAATGTGTTGGTTTTATGTGCTAATGTTTTTTGCAGTGTTTACTGGCCTGGTACAGAAAGGTCCCCTGTTCAGGGACTCGTCCAGAGGCATTGTGGGAGTTCAACTTCAAGTTTTTAAAGCAGGTAAAAAGCGGTTGTTTAAAATAAGCCACGATAAAATGATAACCTTTCGTTTTTGCTACTGTTGTGTTTATATTTTTATAATGCTGTGATCATCTACATCCAAAGCAGGGACACGGTAAGAATGGTTGTGCCAAATCCTTGTGTGCGCCCAGACAGTACGAAGATGTCCACTCGAACCCAGACTCTGACTGCTACATGCTTCAGGTCACCACCCTCAACTACATCTATACCCCTGTGGTCATGGGCATGACGCTGGCCCTGGTTAGTAAATCTTGTGTTTTCTTTGGCTACAGTGTTTTATGATAGAGAGCACAGACTGTTCTTTTAACTCTCACATAAAAAACAACGTTTGACATAGTAGGTGGCATCAAGCATTAACATTTTTAAATGTCAAAATACTTAATTAAGTTAAGTGTCCCTGTTCTCAAGGAATGTTATCAGTCCCTGAGAACGCCACAGTTAAGTGATGACAAAGATTACATAGAGCTTCCTATGTTAGAAGAAAACTGTTTGTATGACAAGGCAAAAACTAGTTACACAAACATAAGTGATTCCCACAAAACTGTATATATATTTTAAGTTAGCGATGTTGAATCAGCTGTGTCAAGATAGTGCTCAGATCTGGAGGACACTGGAAACTGTCAGTAGTCACGAGAAGGTTGAGAGACTTTCAGCAAAGTGATGTGGTGTGTTTTGATCCAATAAAGCAGCCCTTATCTTCTAGCTATTCACACAAAGCTTCCCCTTACATTTGATGAATGAAAGGAAGCATTAGTTTGATAAGAACTGGCAGGCCATGTCTAGTTTTTTGAGAAGGGCTTGAAATGGGTTTGGACAAGGCAAGAGGCTGGTAAGGGCGTACACTTTTGAATTTGGGGAAATGCTCTTGTGATAAGCTCTTTTAGGAAGTCGGGTTGGGGTTGGAGTAACACCTCTGAAACTACAGTCTATTATAGTTTGCAGGTCTGTCACAACAACATAAAAACTCAAAATGAATAAAGACAGTCAGAGCCTACTAGCAACATGTTTGTGAAAGATCTGCCAACTAACGTATTTCATTATTTTTGCCAATAGTGTGCTTTATCTTATTTCTGCACCAAAGACTAAAATACCATTAGTGACCACGAACTCATGGAAAAATTAACATGGGTACACAAAGTCTTCTCCTAATCCAAACTGTTCGGCTTATTCTTTGCTGCAGTTCACAATTAACGTCAGCACAGACATGCGCCACCACCGTGTTCGTCTGCTTTTCCACGACTCACCGCTCCAGCGGGGAAAGAAGAGGGGAGATCAGGGCGGGACCCTAGTGGTGTTGGATCCCGTACAGAGTGTGAGGATCATGGACTGGTGGCATCCACAGTACCCCTCCTCACCCCACACATAGGAGTCCATCCCCTTCAGATGATGCTACAGCAGAACGTCACTCTAAGAACCCTGCTGTTATCTCATCCTGCCCACCAAATACAAATATGATAGTGGATGATTCTGCAGAACCCTGGATTATGTTGAATGACAAAGTTTTGGACATTTTGATTGTCATTGTTAGGTGTTAAAAAATTACACCATTGAGACAGGATGTGAACCTCATCTTGGTGTTGTAATCAAACATGTTGCATGCCTATCCACCATCTCTACTCCACACCCTCAACACCATAGTTCTCCCTGCAATTGCAACGTATGTAGATCACGTACTGCAGAATGGTCCAGTATGAACATTATACTTAGGGAGATTGGGTTTATCATCGAGGCATACAAATCTACAATGGCAGTCATTTTACTCTTCCAGCAATCTGCATCTTCAGCAGTTCCCCCCCTTTTTTTTTTTTCTTTTAACATGGAGAAGTAGCGCTGGACAATATAGAAATAAAATAAATGTCATAACATTAATCAGTAGTTATATATGAAATGCTACCATAAGATCAGAATGGAAGGTCAAGACTGAGTTTGAGATAACAAGAATTTTAGAAATTGTTTAATTTATTAACAATTGTTAAACTTCTGATTTTTTGCATAGTGATAGCGAAAGTCTATCAGACAAAGTAAACGATGTGGAGATTAGTTGACCGATGATAAATGTGATGTGATGTATCAGCTCAGCTCTACAGACTTGGCAGAGACGATCGTGTGCATTTTCAGCTTCATAAATGGATTCAAAAGTCTGCTGTTATTTTACATGAATGACTTTGATGCATATTGAACCTACATGTTACTGGAGGAGTTTTGAAAACTCTGGGATTAACAGGGTGGAACATTTGTACCCTCCTACTTTGGTTTGATTTTATGTTTACTTGAAAGTGTAGTCTGAAATATCTTGATTTTGCATTGGTTCGATTTTGACAGTGTTGCATCAACATGATCCTTTAGTATTCTTTTAAAACAATATTTTCTGTTTGATGTATTTATTTCAAAGCAGCCTCACTTGAGTATTATGTGAATATAAATAACACTGCACTATACTGAAGGGGCCAAAGAGATGAATTACCTCAGACATCATCCACTCATCTGCTGATTTGGGCAGTGTTTCTTCTTGTTGCTGGTGATTCTTGGCAAAAAAAAAATGTCTTGATTGTGTCATGTTGAGCACTATGTACCCCCTACTGCCTCCTGTGGAATCTCACTCAACTTTGAATGGCTCAAAGTGTTAAAAGTGGTCAGTTTGGTGAGGAATGAATGTGAGTTGAATCACACCAATCACATGCTTGATTATTCATTTATCCACCAATCAGACACATCCAAAATAGTTTGACCTGAATTGATTTGCACATATACATGTTTTGTACATGAAAAAAACAAACAAAACTATCCACATTTAATTTAAACTTTTAGAAATAATAAAGTTTGTTTGTGGCTGTATGCAATAGCAGAAGTCAGCATTTCTGTTGGCAGCATTTGATTGTTTTAGTTTGTGGTGTAGTTTTGTCAGAGAAGATCTGCATTGATACACACACTTGCTGCACTGAAATTAAACCTGAAACTGCCCATTCAAAGTGCTTCCAGTCTTTTTTCTACATTTTTAACTTCCACATTGCCTCCCTCTTGTGGCCATACTGGTTATTGAACAATCTTTTACTCATGCACCACTTTACTAAGGTTAGTTTTCTTTGTCACTGAATGATACACGACCCTCCTTCAGACTTCTATATCTGTATGTATGGATGCTTCTCATGCTTTTGGTGTGACTGACCAGTGAAACAAACAGAAAAAGATCACATACTTTAAATTGAACACCTAACAGCCTCAAATGCTGCACAGCTGTCAGACATGAGGTGTTTCTTTTAATAAGAGAAGCACCTATGCTTTTAAAAAGGTTGACCACAATATTAAGACCACCTGTTCAAACTAGCAATTACATAACTCAAACCATGGCCTCGAAAATACCAGGCCACCTCATTAAAACAGTTTATATATATACATTTTTTTTTTTTACATATATATGCATGTATAATATATTTCGACTGAATTAGGAATTTAGATTTACCACGTTTAAGGATCAGTTGATGAGTTACGCACAAAATAACATTAAAAACGTAATATAAACTAAACTAAATGGTCATAAACATGTAAACTTGAAGCCACAGTACAGAAGTAGACAGAGAGGCGTCTCATTATAGATAGGGAAAACGATAGTCTTGTTGTTTTTGGAAGAGTCCTGGCTCAAGTTAGAGGACCTCTTAAAAAAAAAGAAAAAAAACAAAACTCTTTGCGGTCAACAGGCAGCACGTCACCGTCTCAAAATACCGCACAGCCTCTCGAGGATGCGAGAACACTACATTTCCCACAACCCCCTTCTGCGCTGTGCCATTGGTGGGGGCACAGGTGACCGCGGACGCTCCGAGTTGTGACAACATCTCGACGGTCATAACGAAAACAAATTAGCCTTGCGAAGTGCGGGGTTGTACACACCGCGGCGGTCTGTGGGAATACACAGAAACTGAAAAGCCTCCGACAGCTGTTGTTCTTTTAAACTCGCCTTTTTTTCTTCTTCTTCTGGTGTTGCCACGCAGGTTTGGTTTTTTATCAGAGCGCGCGAGAGAAGTGGGCACGCACTTTTCCTGAACCTGCCTACCTCGTTCTGCCTGACCTTCAGATCGGGTAAGTGATATTTAGCCTCTGCTACGACACCACCACCTCTGGAAACCCCGAAAGAGTGCGTTCATAAGTGCCCGTTTCTCGCTCAAAGTCTTGTGATTCACTCGGTTTTGAAAAAAAGAGAAGTGGTCAACTTATTATCTGGCATCTGGGTAATTAAAGGCAACACTGCCTGGTAACCTGTGTGTTCTGCTAAAGCAAAATACAAATAAGTAACTTCTGCGTTGTGGAGGTGGCATGTAGCTGCATGCTTACAGACGTGCTTTAACATTAACGTTTACACCAGGCTGCAAGAACTACAAATCACAGTGCGCTTTGTGAAGATTTTGTCTCCAGCTCATGATACATGTCTTGATGAATCTGAGTAGAAAGACTGAAAAACTCATGAGCACAGAAACCTCAAAGAATAAAACAGACAAACAAAACCAGCCTACGTGCCATTTTCAGTTTCTGTTTTCTCAGTGAATTTATTATTTTTTTGTAAACATATGGAAAACAATATAATAACATGAAATAAAATTGCACTGAAATTAGGACTGGCACCACTCTGGGACTACTTTCCCCCCTTTACTGTCATCGGTGAGTGCCTCCTGCCCCTCTTGCCCTTTATAAGCAGCAGCCAGGCTGATATCAGTAACAACACCTCAGCCCCGGGGTATGCTGCTATGTATAAGCTGTGACTGTAAACTGTACAGACCGCAATACTCTGCTGCGTATTCAAGTGCTTTGCTAGAAAGACTTGCACCGTGCAAACACACAAATAATGAAGGCAGCAGCGACTATTTTCGCCTCCGCTGTCCCCTCTGCAGTCTGGGCTTTGATTACAACCCATGTGTTTATTATTAGTGCGTGTGCATAGTGAATACAGGGTACAATTCGTGCCTGATGCAATGTTTATGTTTATTTCCAGTAAAGACATTTGACATGGGATTTATCACATTTACACAGAGGTTTTGCTTTCTTCCATATCTGTCGGCTGGTTGGTTTGTCTGTAGGATTACACAAAATCTGCTGAACAGATTTCCATTTCCAATGAGACAGGAGTTACAACAGTAAAACAGAGTTTTTCAGACAGAGTAGGAATTCAGAGCCACACAACTGGAAAGTATAAGAAAAGTAAGGTGTTTTTATTTTTATTTTTTTCACATTAAAATATGTAAACCTTTTCTTCTAAACTTCTACCCCAATAAGGTTTAACTTTATCGCCTCCGTGGCTAGTCTGTGTGAAGCCTGCAGGCTGACCTGCATGTGTCTTTCGAGTATGTAAGCGGCTGTACATCACACCAGGTGGATGACATTAGACCATGCTCCCTGACCTCTCCACCTGGACGCTGTGATCATCCAAACCATTCTCCAGAGAACACAATAAGGTTCAAAGGTCAGAGCAGAAAGGTCTCAGTAGGTCTGATAGCTCTGAGTACTCTTCTCATGCTTCTGCTTATATCATGACTTGTCTACTTTCATTCTTAGTGCACTTTGAAGAAATTTCCCTTTATTGGCATCAGCACTAATCCAGTGGTGACCAAGCTGTGTCACCAAACACTATGTAGTAGGAACAGCAGCCACATAATAACCACAGGAAAGAACATTTAAACAAACAGCGGTTAATGATCTTTTTCAATGACCGTGGACGGGTAGAAATGTAGGGTGAGGTGTTGCTTTTGATTCTGCTTTGCCATCAGTCGCTTCCAGTAAAATTAGTTTTGCAGGGAAGTGGCACCGCTGTCTGAGGTCAGTGGATCACATGCTGACTGTTTGGGTGTCTTTGGTGTAGTTTTTCTATGGGTTTCAATTCAAAGTGAAACATAAATATACTTGAGAACTTGAGAACTACCACCTCCTTTCTGCTAACTAATATTCAGACACACGGATGGGCATTCACATGCAGGGAAGCATGTTCAGCTCCAGGTCTGAGGAAATAAGACCTGCATCACATTCACTTTGTGAATGTGTTGTTGATATGGATAATACAGGAGTGAATATCTTTCCACACAACAGTTGTTGTTGCACTTAGCTAGTTTAACATGTCAGTTACATCATCATAGGTTGGACCTGAATTACTGTTCTCCTGGAAACACACAAGACCACTCTCCCACTGTCTCTTTCCGGTCTGTCTCTGTGCCACTGTCTTCCATCGTCTTCCTCCTCATTTCTGTGAATCCGTGAATGAAAGAAAACATTTCCGTTGTGTAACCAGATCAAAAGGAGAGATCTGCTGTGCAGCAACATTGGCGCATAGTTCGGCCATTGCTGTCACAGTAATGCAGTGCTACCGCGTATCAATAAACCAATTTCATGTAATTATTGTATTGTAATTTTATCATGTGCCTCGTGATGTGTTTACATAATGTCTCTAAGAATGTTTCTGAAGTAATCAAAATCAAGCATTGTTGGAGATATCAGCTGCCTGCTAGTTAACACAGTATCCTGTGAGGTGAAAGGCTTTAAAGGTCCCGAAAGAGAGATTTTCATGTCTTTTTTTTTTAATTATAAAGCAGGCCTAGGTGCTATATAACTACTGTTCACTGTACTGAATGTATCAAAACAGAGATTATAATGCTGGAAAAAAAGATGCATGGGGTAATTTGTGATTATTAAATTCACAGTAAGTTTCCTGTTTAAGTGCACTGGTGTCATTTCAGATGATAAAGTTTGTTGTTAAACTGTAAAATAACTTGCCTTCATTATATACCTTTGTGTTTGACAAAAATATTTGAGGGATAATGGCAAGTAACGGGTATTTATCGGCGAATATATCGATATTTGAATTACATGACTTCCAAATATTGGTTTTGGCATTGCCCCCCAAAAGAGAAGTATCGGTTGGGCTCTAATCCACAAATATGGACACAGCCCATCTTCAGAGTGTGTGAGTTCAAACAAGCTATCAGGAATTCTGTAAAGTTCTAATGGAGGAATGTTCAGAGGAAAATCAATGCAAGGTGTCAGTGTAGCAGTTTAGCCTTTTCCCAACAGTGAGGATGCCCCGATTTACTGGTCAAACATTGGTATTGACCAACATTCGCCTTGTGAGGTGCAATCAGACTATCAGCAAATATGATGACACTCACCAACAGCAGTGGAAAATATTTATTTGATGTGTTGCATCAATTTTGTGTGGCACATTCGTGAGCTAGTAGCAGGCTAAAATGGCTTTTGAAGCAGCGACTTTAAAAAAAAGAAGAAAAAACCCTTTTCAGGTGAAAGAAGATAAATTAAAGGAGATCTTGTCACTTCTTGACATCACAATGTCATACATTCATAAAATTCTTCTTAGCAATTAATTTGGCACATAAGAATTAGTCTCGTAGCTCGAGAACAAATAAAAACAACAAAAAATAAACAACGACAAACACAATTTATTGACATAAGCTACTGGCCAAATTGTTATCATAAACATGGGTATCTGCCCAGATTTTCCACAATCAGTGCGCACATACGTACAAAACAAGTGTGTGTGTGCAGCGTAGAAGCTTAGAATGGGACATGTAGAGGAGACAGTGGGGTTATGGAGTGCAGCCAGTATGAAAGGTCAGGGGTTAGTTAACATACTGAGCCGTGAGGTCACTGTCAGCAAGGTCAGAGGTGAGCGGCCAGTATGTAGAGCAGCGGTGAGGCCGGACAGACTGATCACACTCTCTCCAATAGGACAGTGGCAACCTGCTCCGATGACCAGCAAAGGCAAACAGGCTCAAGTTACAAGCACTGAAAGGCCACAGGAGAGTTGACCACTTTGACTTTAACTGTTCAAAATAATATCTTAATATCTACCTGGCTGGTATTGGAGCCTTTCTCTTTCCTGACTTGTGTGAATATCTGATCACTTTGTCACAAAAGTGCAAAACTAGCATTGCAAAGAGGCATTGCATTCTGTGTGCAGTGTGTCTGGAAAAGTGTGTGTGTGCGTGTGTCATATTTTCAGCCTCATTGGACTCATGTCCGCTTGTAAGTGTTGGGGATGGGGTTAATTTTCTTCAGGTAAACAAAAGAGGCGGCGGTGGAAACACACATGCACACTCTCTAAGCTCAGTGGATGTACTCTAGTGTGAAAGAGCATCAGGTGTGTGTAAACACAGCTTCGTCTGTTTGCCATATGGACAGGTCACTCGTGACCTGGACAGTTTTCTTTGCGGCTAGACCAGGAAAAGCTGAATGAGGAACTGTCTGTATGCAGGTCTGGATTTCCCTTAAAAATAAGAAAAAGACCACAAATTACCGCATCAGCTTGTCATTTATGGTCGGACTTTTTAAACCAGAGGAATGACGGCTTGGCATGTGCTGTATGACAACATGACCCATGATCCATCAGAGGTGAGTGTGGGTGGGACATTTCGGGGCATGTGCTGAATGTGTGACTCCACTTCCTCATCTTATCTCCACTCCACTGTTTCATGTCCTCTTTTGTCTGAAGACAGTAGTGATGGACTTGCACAGTCTCTCTTTGCTCCGTAAGAGCGGCGTCTCAGCTGAATCTGTGAGCACACAGACTGCAGCTGCCCTGTGTGTTTGGACAATGTGCTTGTTAGTGTGAACTGCAGGGGTCGGCAGTTGTAGCTCTGTGTGACTTTAGCTCTCTCAGAAAGCCACAACAGGTTTCAAAGAGTTATTTTTTTTCTCCTTTTATCTTGTTAGTCTGTATTCTCAGATAAGATTTACTGTTGCCACACTAAGACCGTCGTCGAATCTCAGTGTAATTTTCTCAAAATCTTGTTCCTTGTTCCTTGAAGCAAGTGAAATATATGAATGATATGAAGCAATCACTTGTTTCCCGTGCAGTTTCACTTCTTGTAAGAAGATGTCTGTTGCTGTGTATTGTAATATACCTTGAAATGATTCTTGAGTTGGTTTAAAAAAATGAGGATTTCAAGGCTCAAAACAACCTTGAAGATCGATGATAAGATCGATGTTGTGTTTTGCTTATGTTTAACCCCTGCACAAAATGCTCACATGAACTCTGCAGCCTGCTCTCTTCATATTATGGCCTCAGGGCTCCTCTAACTGGTTCTGCTCCATATAATTCCTAGTGTTCTTTCTGGTGGTTTTAAGATGACGGGCAATAAAAACAGAAAGGCTGTTAATACTCATCAACAATTTTGATCGGTTTCGGTTTGGTTTGAAGGTGTCACGTGGAACCAGATCATCTTTTATGAACCACTGATGACTCATGGCATGACATGTGCTAAAAAACTCATCTTGAATCTATCTAGCATTGGCTCTTGTTTTGCCAAACCTCACTTCTCAGCTCTTATTGTGTTTACCTTTTTTTATTTTGTTAAAGGAGAACTTCAGTCAAATTTCAACATGCAGCTTTAACGCTCAAGCTACCCTTGACTTGCCAGTATGGAAAACGCGAACACTTTTGGTCCAACCCTTACAGGGCTGCTTGAACGGAGAGTTAGCATTGACCGCTAACAGCATGGGGTCAGGACTTTACACTGTGTTTGAAGCATCTTAACATGCTCCAAATATCACCCCAAAAGCTACACAACATCAGCAGACACCTTACAACACAACACTGTGGCGTTTATGACTCACAATGAATAAAAAAGTGGTTAAAACAGTGTGTTTGTGCAAGCAGCTACTTACCGTTTGTTGACATCCCGTCTTCCCGTAGTCCAAACTAGTCGATCTATGAGAGCTAGCTTGTCTGTGCATGATCGTAGCTCACACAGAGAGGGGACTCGTCTGTGGCGATCGAAGCTGTTTCCGAAATAGTCACGATGGAGAGCTTGTCTGATATTGAAGTGGAAGACATCGACGACGAACCTTTTGAATTAGACGGTTGACCATATTTGTTCGAACCGGAGTATACAGATGAGGAGTTACTTGCACTAGAGTACGAAAGAGCTCTGCTCTCCTCTCTGCAAGAAGACGGAGACGGAGCATGCGCATTAAGCTTGCGCGCTGTAAACAAACAGATAGTTGATGGAGAAACCGAACACAAGAAGAAGAAAACGAAAATGGATAGTACAAGAAAACCAGAATCATTTGTGTGGACCGATAATGAGGTCAAACTGCTGCTGCGACTCACACTCAACTACAAGGCGAGTAAGTTGCAAGAAACACAAACGCAAGCAGTAGTCCGCCATTGTTGTTGTTGTTGTTGTTGTTGTTGTTGTTGTTGTTGTTGTCATGAGACGTCGCAGGGTTCAGAGGTCAGAGGCAAGAGGTCGAGGGGTGGGGTGATGGCGTCATCCAGTGACGGACTGGCAACAAAAAACGGCCCTGGCATTTTCACCCAACAGCGGCCCCCGAAGGCGGCGCACGCATGTAAAGAACAGGCACTTTTGATAGCCCCAGTGATAGTAAACGTAAATTCCCAGGCTATTAACAACTACACAACGATACATAAAACACATTAATAAATCATCAGAGCCAGCCGCTCCATAATAAAAACGTGTCTTACCATCACGCAGTCATCCATATCTATCTATATGCTCTCTGAGATGTCTCTTTTTCTCCGCTCTCCCCTTGTGTCGCTTGATGCCTCGATTAATTTTTTTGCTAGCTTAAACTCAGTCAACTTCCAACCTCCAACTTCCAACAACCACACTCAGACGGTCTACTCGATTCAGTCTTGAAATTCCCAGAAGGCATAAATATAAAATGCAGGTACATTTGTTTTGATTTGTTTTTGAATATCTGAATAAGACATTTCGCTACAAAAGAATGCAGAGTGATATAAAAGTTTGCGACTGTAGAAGGTAACCATGACTGTGATATAGACACACGTATGTGGCATATAAATACAGCTTAGCTTAGACGATATGATTGCCTTGATTCTTGAAACGGCTGGTAGAAATGCGCTTGGGGCCGCTCTGTAATTGGTCAGTCGGCCCGCGAGCGGCCGCATTACCGGGCGGCCGCAGTTGCATTTGCCCACATTGCCCAATGGCCAGTCCGTCCCCGGTTGCCACCTATCAGTCTGGACACGGAACAATAGTCGATTATAAGCAAGAGAAAAAAAAACCTAAGACGGCTGCGCAGAAGACGGCGGCCGTCCTGCTGCACCGGCCGTTCTGGTATTCTCCAGAACGCCCAGATGGCCAGTCCGCCCCTGGCGTCATCGTTTCGGAAAGTATGCAGATTTGCCGTCCACAAGAAAACGGGAGGGCTGCGTTATCAGATTTTTCCACCCTGAGACCCGGTTTCAAAAAAGTCAGTTTTCAGGATCTGTGTGGACGATCGGCCAAAACGATGCAATACATGTGCGTTTCCACAAAAGAGCGTTTCCGTCTGGACGGCCTCTCAGTGCAGAGCAAGTAGACTCATGCCAGGCTATTGTAAGGCTCATGGCTCATGACAGGCTGTAACATGGACATGTACGTTATGAACAGAAAAACAAAAATGCTGGAATACGTTTCTGTCTGCAAAAGTTTCCGTCTCTGCCAGTGAGAGAGTAAGCGCACGCTCGACGGATCGACTTGTTTGGACTACGGGAAGACGGGATGTCAACAAACTGGTAAGTAGCTGCTTGCACAAACACACTGCTTGCACAAACACACTGTTTTAACCACTTTTTTATTCATTGTGAGTCAGAAGCGCTACAGTTCTGTGTTGTAAGGTGTCTGCTGATGTTGCATAGCTTTTGGGGTGATATTTGGAGCATGTTAAGATGCTTAAAACACAGTGTAAAGTCCTGACCCCATGCTGTTAGCTGTCAATGCTAACTCTCCGTTCAAGGAGCCTTGTAAGGGGTGGACCAAAAGTGTTTGCGTCTTCGGTACTGGCAAGGCAAGGGTAGCTTGAGCGATAAAGCTGCATGTTGATATCGAACAAAGTTCTCCTTTATGGTGGACAGTTTTTTCTGTCCTCTTTCGCTTTGCTCAGGCTCACACAAGGCTCCGTCACAGGGTACAATTCTCGTCATCTTTCATTGTGATCATCCAGTAATAGCTATGAGTTTCCTGTGGAGGTTACTGAGCAAACGGTTGTGGGTGAGCTTTCTGGTGCGCAGCAGAACTAGTGCAAGTAACAAAGTATCAAAATAGCTGATGCACCAGCAGCACTTCCAAATGTTATTAAGCATTAGCTAATTGAGCTAAGTAATAATAATAGTGTCATTAGCATTCACTGTGAGTGTAACGAAGGACTAGCTTCATGTTACCACGTAAAATGGCAGTTCCAGTGATTGAAAGTTATTACAAGTGACTTTTAAGTGTTTATGAAAGCAATGTCGTGATTCCTCTGATGTTTATAAATGACCTGTAACAGCAAATGAGACCATCAGCGAAAAGACTGCTCGGGTCTGATCACACATCTCTCTATAAAAGCAAGAAATCTGTCTGTCTGTCTGTGTATGTGTGTGTGTGTGTGTGTGTGTGCGCCTCAAATATCTCTGCACATCAGGATCAGACTGACCCGAGATTTTCAATAAGGCTGCTGCGTGGTTTTACGAGTGTGCAACGTCGGATTTGTTTGGACTACAATGATACCGTTAATTAATTATTTCATAAATGATTTACGAATTCCGTTAGCATTGTCAACTGTAGCCACCATATCCACGTGCGCACCGCTCACGTGACCAATTTAAGATGACGTTGCAGCAAGAGGCAGCCTCCGTGAGTCTCGGTTCTGACGTATATGTTGGTGCGGCCTTCAAACTATATACCAGTCTTTGAATCGTGTTGATAAGTAATAGAAATGGTTCGTTAAACATATTTGTGGTTTTCACAGTAAAAATTCTAACATTTTCCTACTTGGATTTTATGTTTTTTTGTGATTTCAGGTCCATTGTGTTGATGCAGTATGTCAAAATGAAAAAAATAACTGTACAGTCACACATGTGAGGTTGTGCTGAAAATAATGACACCAAGTAAATAGTTTTTAAGGTGAAATATAATGGCAAAATCAAAAATAGTCAAAAATGGCCAATTATACCCTGGAATATAAAAAATCACAACAAACCTAAATATCCCTGACGTCCCACCTTCAAACACAGCCTCATTTGGCCATCCATGAAAAAGCTACTTAACCTCCCACTTTTCTATAGGAATACATGCTTCCTACAAGCACTGCACTAGTATATCCAATATATAAATACACGGCCTCATCACGATCCATCCTGTGGTCTCTCTTTCACTTGCTTCCAAAACAATTGTACGTGCCGCCGGTATGTACTAGCAAAGATCTTTACAACAGCAAGAAGTCAGTGTGGCAAAAGTCACGCACATAATTTTGCGTAAGGTATCACAGGGGCTTGGAGTAAGGCGGTTACAATCATTGATGACACTTGACTTTCATTTCAAGACTAGGTCTTGATGTAAGATTGCGAGATTCTCGATAGCCTGGCACATTCATATGTATCTGACATCCCCAGAGTTTCCTGCTCTTTTACATTTATAAACTTCCTTTTCTGAAGGCAAATGAGGATCCTTGTTGTCGCCCATAGACTGTAGAACCACATCCCCTCTTTTTCTTTCCTTCTCATTCTGTTTTTTTTTAACCATGCTAAATTGTCCTTTTAAATGTGGCCAAAAACATGTTTTTATATACTTAGATTTATAAGAATTAAACTTTCTGTCACTTCCAACACTTGGGCGCTTCCAGACGTTCCATTATTTTGCATTTCATCTAAAGGGTGTTTCATTTTCACTGTTTCTATTGAAAGAAAAATGAAAAAGGATATGTTTCAGGGTCTCACGTCTGTACCCCGGGAGCAAGTCTGGTGTTTTGTGCGAGTTTTAACTTATAATTTTTCATCATTTCAACAGAAAGCTATATTTAATTGTTGTTGGAAAACACCTTTGCCATATCCGTGTTTGTCAACTGTTATTGAACTAAAAGAGGAAGAAAAAAGAGAAATGTAACCTTTTGCACTTTCAAAATCAACTCAACATTTTCTGTTGTTCTGCATGACTACTATGTTTACTTGCACAGCTGATTTTATTTCACAGATATGACAGTAGGAAGCCGTCCTTGATCAATGTTGAACATGATATCGGCAGTGAAACCTTTGTCGGTTGTGATATCTGAGCTGAAGATCTGAATGATTGCTCTCTCTTCAATCAGTAGCAGGCGCTCTTCTGATTTTGTGTTATTTACTGGGATTAACACATCTGACAACCACAACAACAGTTTTAATGGCAGCATTCTGTACTCTTCATGGAGTTATTGACATTTGTTACTGAACAATCTCTTCCTCATCTCTGTTAGTGTAGTCCATGGCAGAATGATCAGCAGTGGAAATTCAGCAATATAATGTATAAAGATGTGTGTGTGCATCTATGTATGAAGACATAGCATTCCTTTGTCTGCACCCCCGTTTGGTCAAAATGGAAGCTGATGTGGTGCACACACACAGACATACACACAGGAGAAAGTTCTCCTGTTGACAAATTGATTATCCCTTTTGAGCCCTGCTTAAACTCTTCCTGTGTTTTAAATTCTTTCTCAGTAATGCTGCGCTCACTCTCTCTCTGTTATTCACTCTCTCATGTCTCTCTGGATGGCTCAAAAGGCAGCCTTCTTACTCTTTATGATTGGTTCTGAAATTCTTCAACTTTTTCACCTCACCGAGTGAAGATAGAGAGTCAGTAAGAGCTGGAGTGACGGGTAGTAGAAAGTTAAGATCAGGTTTTGGTTCTATGACTCCTGTTGGGAATTCATTTTGTGTGTGTGCGTGAACTTTATCTCACAAGTCATTTCACAAATGCTTTCCATTCCATCTAACTGTACAGGTTGTTTGTCATCCATGCAAAAAGAAATGCTGTGTGGCAGGTTGGCTGGTTATTGCTCCTTCTCTGTCACACACAAAAAACACACACAAGCACACAGAACTCCTTGTATTGTTTACTCAGTATTAGTAACGGTTAATTTATGCACTCTGAATAGAAAAAGGGTACTCTATAAATAAACATCTGGTGGCTTTGTGATTGGGACATCGGGCCATAGCAGCTCATATAATAGAGCAACTCTAGATCCCAGTGTATTTCTTTGAAATCAAGGAACAAAACAAACATCCATGGAATGAAAATAAGGGTTCCATTTATGTGGTTAATGTCATCAGGGATGGCAGGTGATGTGTGTCATTCAACCACTGACACCAGGCTTAATTCTCATGAGGTCACCTTGGGTCATATTATGTAATGCCTTCAGAATGAGGAAGTATTTTTTTCTTCCGTAAGCATACATTTTTGTAGTAGAAAACAGGTCCTGACAAATGGATATTGAACCGCTGCTGGATATATACTTGCAAACTCACCATTGTGTGGCCATGGATTTTTATGTTTTTGTAGGAAGAGATACCACATATTTAAGGCTGAGGTAGAAGATCATGTCTGTAAAATGATGCACAGTGTGTCCATAGTAAGTCCATCTGACGTAAAGCTTTTATTAAGTCTTTAATTATTTCAGGTTTCAGATTCATTGTGTTTGAGCTGCAACAATTAGTTGATGGAAGGAGATCAATTATACTTTTTCATTTCTTTTTCCTTTCCGTCATTGTTTAATATCAAGTAGGTTCTTGTGAATGTAGAAGAACTTGAAAGTTAAAAAGGTCCAACAGAAGCTCCTCTTTACCAAAGAAAAACACCGCTCCTGAAACGCCTCATCAGAGTCAGACATTTGCATAATGTATTCCTAGCGGCTAATTTGGCACCTAAGAATTAAATTAGCACATCTGCTCTGTTGTTGTCTTGTTGTTACTGGTGCTGGCTCAGGCATGTGTGAGCTGACCAATCACAGGAGATGGGGTTTTGAGAAAAAGGGGCCTTAAAGAGACAGGAGCTTAAACAGAGCCTTTCAGACAGAGGCGGGGGTCATGAGCCTCTTTCACATTTTATAGACCAAAAGATTCATCAGATGATCATGAAAATAATTGGCAAATTAATCAGCAATGAAAATAATCAATATTTGCATTCCAGCAATATATATGTGATATATATCATACTAACATTTTTTTGCAATGTTAAGAAATGTTATAGTATTAAATGGTTGAATTGTAGACCCCAATCGCATGTGATCCTGCTTATAACTTGTGTGCTATATATTGACAGCACTGTTTGTCCTACTTAACAGAGAGATAACCCACAGCTGGGTCAAACTTCACTCAGACATATCAACATGGTCATCCCAACACTTTGAATAGAGCTAAAATGATGGTCTTGAATGTTGTATTTGTTTTCAACCTCTTTGCAACCATGGTGACCGAGGGAGTAAACAAAGGGAATCTTGCCCGGCAGACAAGCAGAAGAGGGTCTTGGGTGTTTGTTTGTGTGCTCGTTAAGTGGACCTATGTGTGTGTGTGCGCATGTGTGTTTTTGGGTCCTGCCTCCTCCATTGGCCATTGTCAAAAGAGTACAAAGCTGTCTTGGTCAATGATTTCTCCTCCTACACATACGCCTTATGATTTGCCTGACGCGACAGGAACACTGCTTTCCCAACCAATGAGCCTTGGGCCTGGAGGGGTCCTGCCCCGGGACCAAAATAGCACAGTAAATACACTGCGTTCACTATGAGAACTGGAGCTGGCCCACTGTTGACTGCTTTGTGTACAAACAAGGGATGCTTGTCAGCCAGGCACTGCTGAACCACGCTGGTCTGTGTTCTCCTCTGTTGTGATAGGCACAACTAGCTGAGTGGCATTTTGATACCAGTGTTTGTGTCTCTGTATTCAGGGATACAGGATGGCGGGCATATAATACACATCGGGATGGAAGAAAGGCATGAGATGGAGTAAAACTAAGATGGCAATACTCCTCACCAAAACCACAACTCATATCACACACTGGGGATGCATAGAACGAACAACTGCACGTAATGGACACAGTGCATTTGGCCTTGACAGTATGTTTGCGTGGACATGCTGTATGTGTGACAAACTGAGGCAGATGCAGATTGATTTGCTGATTGATTTTAAAGCTGGTCACTCTGTATTGTTGCTTAATGAGTTGAGCTCACAGTAAGTTTTAATAAGGACAGATTACATAAGTGATAGACCCACGTTTCAATGTCAAAAACAGTAGGAGCAACTTACGAGGAGCAGAGAGGTTAACAGATAACAAGCAAACTTTTTTAATGTCTCAATTGTTTTATCTAAATTATTTCTCCTTTTTTTTGGATCCATACTATACATGCACAACATTTCCACATGTTTGTAAGTGAAAATATTCTGCTAATATGCATGATATCACTACTGGGAGGCTCCTTTAATGGGTCTGTCAGCAAGTAGTTGTCTTCAAAACTCTTCAGTTTGTTGTCTGTTGTTGGAGAAATATCTCTGTGCAGATCTCTTTGATAGATAATGTCGAGACACTAATCTGTGTTTGTCTGTTTTTGTTTGTGCACACATAAAAATGAGTGTATAAGCCTGACGAAGAGGAGAGGGTCAAGTGATTAACAGAGTGACTACTGTTTCTTGTGAACAACAAGTGTTATAGGAAGTTTAGTTTTAAATTGAACTCGCTAGTCTGTCAGCTCAATAGAGTCCTGCAGCCCTGCTTAATATATAAAGTATAGTTTTTGAAAGTACTTTTCATCATTAATCGTCAAAAGGATCATTGCGATATGCCTTTGTTCTTGTTCTGATATACAGAGACAAACTTAGTTTATGAGTAAGATTTCTTATTTACCGATTCATCTCCTTGGTTGGGAAGGTTAATCTAAAAAATGAATTCATAAAATGATTTGGTTACTAATTACGTGTTAAAAATGTAGTTAGTGACGTAATCCAAGTATCGCAATGTAACTCATAAAGAGCTGAGAAAATATGCATCGGATGACTTTTAATTAGGGCTGTAACGATACACCAAACTCACGAAACGGTTTATATCATGATTTTTGACCCATGGTTCAATACAAACCTCGTTCTTTTTTTTTTTCTAAATAACTTCTGTATAATGATACTCTTCTGATAGTATCAGAGGTGCAGTTTTGGCAAACTGAACCAGTGTGAATGGATGAGCCGGCTGCGCATATGGAGGGCGCGTCTATCGGATGGTCTGTTAACTACACAGGTCCCTCACTGAACTTAATAAAGAGAAATGTCCAGCAAGGCAATGTTACAGAACCAAACTAAGGTAAGTAGTAACTGTAACTGTCTTTGGGAACTTATATGAGGAAAAAAACATTGCAGCTGTTCGTGGAGAAGCGTCTGTCCTCCCGCCTGGTGGGTCAGGATCTCAATCACTACACATTATAACAGCATCCATATGATTATAAACTATCCGTGGGTTTAGATTGACAGGGGTGGCACCGGAGAACCACCTTGAAAACACACAGACGTCATCATCATGACGTGTACCGTCACATCTCTTTAGGAGCTGCAGTGCCAGCTTTCTGTGTGAATCACACAGCGATTTGTCTTTGCTCCAGCGGTGCTTCACTCTGTGTGAACGACCAACGGCGGAGAATTGGCAAATCACCGCTGTGGTGTTAATGCGGCGTCTCTGTGTGAAAGGGGCTACTTATAGCTCATAGGGCGGGATCTGGACTGGAAGTTGTGATGCTATTCTGCCTTCTCACACCGCGAGACAGGTTCGTGGATCTGAGTGTTGCGATTTCAGTTTCGACATGTGTATTGTTACAGCCCTACTTTTAATTAATCTTAATAACGAAAAATAATATAATTCTTTATTTAAAAGTGTAACCCTGTTAGTAATCCCTGTTTTACTGAATGTATCTGTAATCTAATGCCATAATTTTTTCTGTTACTTTACCGAAATACAGTTCCTGTTTCTGTTTTGTTTTTGTGAGAAAAAAAAGCAATGATGATTATGTAATCTGTTTCATGTATTGTGGTACTCCCCAAGCTTGTTCATCTCAGTGATTCATGACATTTCATCCAGTGGTGTATCCATCTGGGATATTCTGTATTGTTTCAGTTGTTTAAGTTACAAAACTGTGTGCGAATGTTCTAAAAGCGTCATAGTTTAGTGTCTCAGTGACTTTTACAAAATGTATTAGATCATTTGAGTCAGTCATGAGCTGTCTGCTGTGATTCAGGGCTCTGTGGTCGCCTCACCTGTGCATGTTTTTCAAAATGCCTCCAGTTTGGGATTTTTCTTTGCATAATTCCTACACCCATTAAATAACCTCTTAAGAATGCAGTGACCATAACTTTCGGTAAATGAGAACAACTGTAGTGTTACGGAATGATGATGTATATGTATGCTGACCAAGACTTCAGTGAACTTTCCCCCAGAATACAGCCTCCATCCTCGCGAGTGAGGATTGCTTTGATGTAAAGCACTTTGGGTACCGTCTGGCTAATGTAAAGGGCTATACAAATACAATTTGATTGATTGATTGATTGCCTTTTTTGTATAAGTATTTTTTTGGGCTTTATTGACAGGACTGCTCAGAGATGACAGGAAACAGGATGAGAGTGAGGGTGGGGTGACATGCAGCAAAGGGCCACGGGTTGGACTTGAACCCCGGGCTGCTGCAGCGAGGAGAGGGGCACGTGGGGCACGACCAACTGAGCTAATGGGCGCCCCCAGTCAACTATTTTAATAATAATTGACCATTCAGTCATTTTTCAAGCAAACATGTCAAATCCTCAGTGGTTCCTGCTTCTCACATCTAAGGATTTACTGCTTTTATTTGTCATTTAGGAGAGTGGTTTTGGACAATGTTTTGACAATGTTGCGGACTAAAAGATTAATCGTGAAAACAACTGCCAGGTTAATTGACAGTGAAAATAATAGTTATACCCTTAGTGTATACTATAATCTAGTTATCTGTTGTGTTGCCATCTAAGCAGACAGGTTTGCGTGCAACAGGGCAACAGTGTGTTGGAGTGCATTTAAAGAAGTAAATGTGCTGATTCACAACCACATAACTAAAAACACAGTGACCTTGCAGGGGAGAAAAAAGGAATTGCTTCCAGGGCTTATGGGTGTTTAAGCACGCACACGTGTAGGTGTTGCTGTGTGTAAATGATCTACACCGCTTTAGGACTGAAGGGGGAGTTCCACATTAGAGCGAAAGAGAGCGAGAGGGAGACGGGTCTACTGGATACAGGGCTCTCGTTGTTGTTACCCCAGACTGGGGCATTCAGGCTAATTTGGGGGAAGAGGAGGAGAGTGGGAGGAGGAGGAATAGGAAGCTGAGCTGGTGGTTAGAGCAAGGGAGGTAGGTGACTAATAGTGAGTGTCACTCAGCTTACTGTAACAGTGGAAGGAGGAGTGGCGTCACAGCCGGTGAACCGGCACATGAAGGCAGTCGTTGGTCGAGTCCGGCCAGTAAACTGTCTCTGTCAGTGAGTGTGTTGTTAGCACGTGGAGAAGCAGATTTCTCTTGGATACACTATGTTGTCTTTGGGATAGTTGGAGAGTTACTGGTAAGAATCTTGAATTCATACATGCTACATTATATTCATCGTATCAGCGTTACTAACTGCCTGGCTGTTGGATATGATGCTGTCAACCTGAGCTCAGTCCATGCTGTCAAACTGAGGCTATCTGAAGAGTTTTTGTCTAAAGTGTTTATAGTAACTTGCCGATCCTCAAGTAGATGGTGTTGCAGCAACAGAGGCAGCATTGGTTAAATACAGTCAATAGTGACCTTTTTGTTAAATGCTACTTTTTGACCTTTTCAAGAACAGAAATGGGATCTGATCTAGACTCATCAATGCATTGTTTAGCAATGTAATGTTTTGTTTTTTTTACGTGTGGAGGCAAAATGTCAGATTGATATGAAATTGAAATGTCTACATGAAATACAACACTTCTCTAATGTTTGCCTCTGTGCCAAAACGCATCAATCTAACAGGTAATAATGGAAAACTGAGTTGTGTTTGGGGTTCTTTTGTAACTTATGAGTGCTGCTATCAGCTGATAGCAAGGCACCTGCCACAACCGGTTGACTGTACGGATCAGAGTGTGTACACCTGCATATACAAATGTCACTGTGAGTACATATCCTGTACTAGTGACTTGTATTTGCACCCCATGGCCTTCTGTGTGTCCAGCCAGTCTGGTTTGACAGGGAATAGACCTACTGACTCCTCATTGGGCAACATTCATTTAGGATTTAGGATATTTAGGATACGTGTGCATGATTAGTTGAGTAGTTGATAAAAAGTTGCCACTCTCACTAGTCGGCGCCAGAGATACTTGTTGGTTTTTATTTTTATTTTCAGTGATGGAATGTTACTAAGTTCATCTACTTAAGTACTACACTTAACTACAATTTTGAGCTACGTGTACTTTCCTTGAGTATTTCCATTTTTGCCAGAAAATTACTTATATCAGATACTTTACTCAAGTGCTATTCGTAAATACCCACAAATAAATTACATGTTGACATCAATGTCATGTCTTTCTTCTCTAATGTTAGCAACACCCGTAATTCTGCCCAGTTTTCACTGTTTTCTTACTTTTAGACGAGTCAGCAAGTCTTCAACTGATGTAAGTTGTTAGGACTGCCCTATATTTTAAAACCTTCAAGCATTGTCCGAGACGTGGCTGTTGTAATCAAAACATTGCAAGGCATTACAAGATTTAGGCCTCAGTCAGTCTAAGAAACGTTGGTATGACAAACAGCTTTTGTTCTTTCCCTGGGTTTCCTGCAGAGGAAGTTGCTTCACCGCTGACAAAACTAGGAGTTGTGAAAACTGATGGAAGGAAAGGGGAAGTGGTGCACAGTGGTCATAATTGATGATGGCTGGTCAAATGTCTTTCCTGAATCTCATTGTGTTGTACATTGATTAGATATTGCTCAAACTGTTAGTGCTGATAGCCTGTTGTTGTTCCTATATTGCTAGTTTCACATCACTCACTTCTCTATGATCTGTTTTCTCAGTTGTATTTGTTTAGCAATGAGTTATAACAAAATAATCTTTTTACACTTGAGACCATATTCTTGTCTAATTTACAGTAACCCAACATTCAAGCATTTGCCCAGAGTTTCGAGTGAGAACTGCCTTTTATCAGACAGAAATCTGTCCGGTGCAGACCCGGGCTGTATGTGGGCGGCTACCATTCTTGTGAGTACAGGCGCGGCTGCATTCTGGATAAGCTGGAGAGTCTTATTGGGCAGCCTGATAGAAGGGAATTGCATCAACCCAGCCTGGAAGTAACAAAAGTTTGGACAAATCTTTCTGCATCTTTTGGAGACAGGATGTCTCTGATTTTTGAAGTGTTACGCAGGTGAAAGAAAGCAGTCCTTGAAATTAGTCTTATGAGTTAAAGGACACATCCAGCACAGTGACCTGAGTTGACAGATTCACTCTGTCTGGACAAGGGTCTCTCTTGGTCAGCTATATATAGACTGTGTTTGGAAGGTGTCAGGCATTGTGATTCACACACAATGTTGATGAGTTGTGGTGATTCATTCATATGACCTTCAGAAAGTTGGTTGCTGAGCAGAAACGCTGATGGTAAATCATGTCAGAGGGTTTTTATAGATACAGTGTGGCTGTACTTAATGCCTTTGAATGAATCTTCAGTTCCTCTGTAGCTTTCATTTACTGATAATCTGAGGACACAGGATCTGATCATTTCAGAGCAAATGTTGTAAGGGCTGTGTGATATTGGAAAATCTGACATTGCAATATTGTGATTTTCTGTGATATATACATATTGTGATATGAAAAATAATACAGAAATCTTTACAAGAAAACCTTAAAATGCTCAATAGAGGCTATGCACGTGATGTCACAGTAAGCAGAAGTCACCGTGGTGACAACCACTTGGTGGCAGGAAGACTAATGATTGGTAACATTGCTAATATTTATCGTTGGGCTTGAATGCAGCAAAATAGCGAAAAAAAACTAAAAATCCTTAAAAGTGAAAGAGCTGATTTATTTTCCTCATTTGACATTGTACATCCCGCGATGTGACTGTCGCGTTTGTGCACATCGCAGTGTCAGTGCTGAAATGTCATATTGTGCAGTCCTAGTTCTCATGCATCCAAGCCTTCACCTCGACCATGCTAAAATTCATAACACAAGGAAAAGGGCGCTGTGTTATGATCTCTGTAATTGAGTTGGATGATTGGTATTACAGAAACCCTTAAAAAAAGTGTTCTTGAAATAAAGTAAACTTTACTTCTTTACCGTCCAAACTTTTCTCATTTGAAAAATGTGATTTACTGTATGGAAGAACCAACTGAACTGAATCAAAGGTGTCTCCTGCAACAGAATCACAGAATAATGCCTTGAAACCATTGAGAATTTTGTCTCTTCACACCACTAACTGCGTGTTTACACTCAGGTCTAACATGGTCTGTTGCCTCCTTTACTTCCGCCGTGGAAATTCTCTTTTCTGAGTTCTTCAGTGTGTGTTGCACACCTGCTGCTTCGCCCACTTGAACACTCAACTGCCTCCTCTGTTGCCGCCCCACACATCAGTCACAGTCGCATATTTAATGTTGCTGCCATTCATTCCTTTTGTTCATCTGTGCTGTGTGACATTTTATAACCAATCATCTTTTTTTCTGTCTTCCTTTGTTTTTGTCTGTTTGTCTGTTCCTGTTTCCTTTCACATCTCCATTGCCTCTCTTCATTTCTCTCTGCCCCATGACCTCCACTTTGCAGATTGCCATCCACTTTCTCCAGCATCCAGGCATGTAGTCAGCAGCAAAAGCAGAGCGTAATCCTCCTTGTGAACTCTTTTTCCTCTCAAACAGGTAACTGGAATCTGTTTATACATGACTGTCTCTGTCTTAAAAGTCAATCTATGTGTATTGTAGGTAAAAACCCACCTATTCAGTGACTGTGGAGCTTTTCCTGCATTAACACAGCAGCCAATGAAATGACTTGAATAAAAATGAGATCTACTCTGGTGTTCATACACAGACCCTGTATCCTGTAACAAAAACAATCTGTTGTGACTGGTGCTGATGTGAGTCTGGTTTTTAATACCAGTCCTGACTGTTTGAAAGTGATCTGACTGTCCGTTCAGAATAGTTCGGTGTGTTCTGTCCCTAAGAGATACAGCTGTTTTTGTGTGTGTGTGTGTGTGTTGCAGCAAAGAGGAAGGGGTATGGGCCCCATACTTGCCATGCCAGCCACAGTCACATAATCCCACCAGCCATACTCGTCGAGTGTGTGTGTTGGCAGTGGTTTAGGAATATTGATACTGTAGGTCTGTTTACATGTTATGAAAGAGTGTGTCCAAAAGGCGTAGTTGCAGCAATGCATGTGCACACTTTATATTTACATTGTTTATGTGCATTTCCCATCTCTCACTCGCCTGGAAATACACATACACATACATAAAACAAAAAAAGAAAGAAACACAGCACAGCTCAGGGGAACAGGGTGTTCCTGAAAAGGAGAACAGAGAGCAGGGGGGGTTATTTTAGTCATTAGAGCAGGCAGACAGATAGCTTAATGCGGAAAGGGCGTGTGTGTGTTTGTGTGAAGTGCGCATGTGTTGTTGCAGTGATGGAAAGGCTGGTGAAGTGCACAGCAGAGTGTCACATTTGGAATTATGATACTGTCAGGAAGTTGGACAAGGCAGTTAAGACCTCAAACCTTTCACACAAAGTTAGCAGTGGTTACACGAAGACTACAGAAGGATTTTACTGAACCAAGAATGACTTGAACTGAGTTATCCCTTTCATATGTGAGTGTGAGGGTTTCTTGAACACTCCTTCTAATGTGTGTGTGTCCCAGGGCAGGACCTGGCCTTGTTAAACTCATTTGTGTGACCTTGAAGGAATTCTTCCTCGTCTAACTCACTGTGCAGAACTGCTGTAATTCTAAAACAGGAATGAAATGTATTTTTGTTCCTCATGTGTCTGTAAATTGTCTTTGAGTTTTGTTAAGCAGCTGTGGCTGCAAATGCGTGGATGCACACGTGCTTTGTCGTGAGCGAGCACTGAGATGTGTGTGTGTGTGTGTGTGTGTGTGTGTGTGTGTGTCCATGTGCACACTTTCTTGGCATTGCACAGTCAATTCTAAAAATAAACGCCCCACAAATTAACACATGTCTATGAGCACAGGTGTCATTGCCCCACACTGCCCCCAAGTGTATGTGTGTTTGTGTGTGTGTTGGATGTGTATGTTTTACACTTTGCATATTTGTATCTAAGGCTGTCATCACACTGTGCCCAGAATGTTTAATGATATCTGTTTTTTGCACACCTCTGTGTATGGTGTGCTTAGAGTTGATTGTATGATTGTGACTAATCTGTGGCACAATCCAGAGTTGACCCTTGACCCCAGCTTCCTCCGCTCTGCATCCTCCCACTGGCTGTCAGTGTTTGAAGTGAAGGCGCTGTGACATCACAGCGCTGGACACACAATGGCCACTGTGTGCTCATACTGCGTCACAGATGCCTGCCTACCCCAGTGGATGCCAGGCAATGGGAAGGCCCATGTGGGAGATCATGCTGCTTGGTAGCAGTGTGTCACCATATGATATCAGGAAGTGATATCCTGACAGTGTGTGTGCTACAGGATGTATATATTATGTACCACGAGTTAGTCACTGTTGGAAGCTATATGATACATAGTTAGCATGAGTTGTAAAGTTGAGTAGTGTTATGTAAACATTGCAGCCGCTACATCATAAGCAGTTCACTTTTGCAAAACTGCTACACTGTGATCTTAGCTTTCATATATTCTGTACCAAAAGCTGATCCATTTAAAACCTCTTTAGACTTAAACATATCTGTAAATAGTGGATTCAAACCTGTATCAGAAAGCCAAACAGTGCCAGTGCCATATATGTGCACCCCCCTACAAAGAGCAATAACACTGTGGAATGGTTTCATGTGTTGTTAATGTCTCATTGCTGATGTAGGTGGGGTACCAGTAACCTTAAAGGTGCTATATGTAAGAATTTAAAAAGATTCAGAGAACAGAATCTGAAGAAATAACAGTCTTGACATTATGGAGTCCATGTTGCAGAGATATGAGTTAAAAAACAAAATATTTTTTCTTCATTAAAAGGGCTATATGTAGCATTTTGTGGCCAGTTAGATGTATTAATCACTTTTTGATTGGTCATGCGTGAGCAGGTTGTAATGTTAGAGACTTTCCCTGTCTCTCTTTGTTGTCCATGTGAATTTCTTCGTAAATGACTTGGGTTGGATTTTGCATGACAGTCCAAAGGATGTGACTTCATGCACGTTCCTCAGTGCTGACTGAGAGAGCAGCAGTCACTGAGGTTAATTTAGAAATGGAATCTGCTAACATAAACGATCAAATGGCTGCCAGCACAGCACAGCACAGCACAGAAGTGCAACAGAGTCCCTTTGAAATTGAAATTATACGTCAAAGGTCTGTTCATTCTGTCCCGCACACGTGCCTGTCTGTCGACCCCTCTAAGCACAGAGCACACGTCCTTCTCTGGCCGGCATTCCTACCTTGCCGATTGAGTTTGGAGATGTAATAACTGCATTTGTCAGGCTCTATAAATAAACTGTGCAGCATTACACTGCTGTGTGTGTGTGTGTGTGTGTGTGTGTATGTGTTGTTTGTTTGTCACTGTGAATGAGCACCTTGAAAGAGACAACCATCAGTAGTTGTGGAAGTTGTTCCGACAGCGTCTATGGTTGTGACCCTGCTGTCATTAGTGCTTGATGATATGATGATATAGGTATTTTTGGGGTTCTTTGGAGTCAGCTGGTCCTTGAGTCCAAGTTCTACATGTTTGTATTGTAATGTGTCTGTTTCATTGCGCTTCTCTGCATGGGTGTGTGTTTTTCATGTGGGCCATCCAATGGGCACAAAGCGGGCAGTGTGTGCCCCCTCGGGTGCTGAAATGTACACTTCGGACAACAGGCGGCTTCAGTCCTCAATAGGAGCTGCCCTTCTTATTGTACCTCACGCACAATGAGCTTTTCTCTCGCTCTCTGTCTTTCTCTCTGTGTCTTTCTCTCTTTATGACCATATACAGACAGTGTTTCTGATGAGAGACTGGAAGAATCAGATTCTGATTGGTCTTTTAGAGCCGGTCACTGTTTCTCTGTATCTCGTTGTCTCACATCAGCAGACACATCAGAATAGAGTAGACACCTGGGCCTCGGTGGGTTTCATCACACCTTTGTGGGTCCAGATGAGCTTAGTCATTTTGGGAGGATCACAAGTCATTGCAGGAGGGGAACTACCAGTCTTGGGACTCCCCACCAAGAGCGTGCATGTATGTTTGTGACTGTGTATATGCGTGCAAAAAGGGAGGAGGAGGTGTTGTGAAGGGTTTATGGGTGTTCCCCATGGTTCTTCTGCTCACATGATCACCCAAGAACAACAAGACCACATGACTCCCACAAGATCTCTCCGGCATTATCAAGGAAGTACCTCATTATTCAGAGTTGAGCTGAGAGCATTACTGCTAACTTCCTTCATCCAGTGTCCTCTTTCAACCATGAGAACAGATAGGACTCCACTTAATGGATAGAGTGTATATAGATGTTGGAGCCTTGAAATGCAGTTTGTTTTGCTTTGGTTTGACGTACACAACAGGCAGCACAATCATATCCCGTTGGTGTTCTCATTTAGAACTAAATTACATCGTTAAGCTCAGCTTCTGCGACCTATTTATACCAAATGAATTACATCTCTCCTATTGCCTGATAAAATAGCCTGATGTCATTAAAATGTATTCTTGATCTCAAGCGAGGTGAACAGTGTGCAGCAGGTTTTTTTGTTATGATCATGTCCTTGAGCCAAAAGAGCTAAAAATATGAGAGAGCAAAATAAAGTAAATCAACAAACATTCTATAATCAAATAAAATAAGAGTAAAGAGAATGGTTTTGTATAAAAATAGTTCTAAAGACTTGACCTAACAGATAAAATGCAATCATACCACAAACCCTGTAATTATTCACTTATAAGAATATGTTTATAAGATGATCTAGAAGAGGATGAGGAACCCGCCATTCGGATCGCTTTGGGGAGGTTGCAATACCATAGAGCAGGTCACCCTTGGTAATGCAATAAATGTAAGGACAACCATCATTAATATATGGTAAACATATAGTTAATCAGACTGAAGTTAGCAGTTATTTCACTTTTAAACTACAATGAAATGGTTAATAAACTGATGTAACTAATGTTTATGAACACTACGTCAGTGGTTAATAAATACTGTGTAGTTCATCTATAAACATTTGTTTGACCTTATAAAATTATGTTTATAAATGATTAATAATTGGTAACTTAAGTTTAATTAACTATGATTTATTATACTGTTACCCATTAAAGAAGCACCAAAAACAAAAAAATGCACAATATTTAGATGAAAGATAGGGACATGAAAAGTCATCTGGTCTGTTTTTCATACTTTGATATACAATAAAGACGTCGCATGAGAACCACTGCACATCCGTTCAAACAGCCTGATTCACTCTGGTGGCCTCGACAGAAAGAGAAACTGTAGCAGTGGGTGCTCAAAGGCATATACATTTGGTAAACAAGATCAGGAGTAACATAGGGTGCATGACAGTGAAGGACACAGCTGGCCCAGCGGTGCATCAAGATAAAGATTTGAGGAATACCGGTACAGTAAGTGGATGTTGAAAACATGCTTGTTTGCTGTCAGACTCAGAGTAAGATGAGAATCTGTTTCATCTCTGATCACGATAGGTCCATTACGTTTTTAGCAAACCTTAAATGGCCATAGCTGTGTCATAACTGGCATGAACAGGGGTTTTCTTTTGTGATTGTTATCTTGAAATGTGAATGCATTAAAATATGATTGCGCAAAACTACAGTTGAGAAACCATGTCACTTCAAAGAAACACTAAACAAAAGTAACACATGAGTATAACGTAAAAAGCAGCTAACCACAAAGACGACACAGCTCAGTTAACATGTAAAATAGTGCATCACAACATAGCACACTTCCTCTTCTCCTCTCACGTCTCTCTTCCTATCACTCATACAGTACACTCATTAACAACTACGCATTGAATCATCAATCTTTACTGAAAGACTCCATCAGTTTGGTAGGTAATACCCTCTATCCCCTGTGATAGAGGGTAGAGGGGGGGGACACAGAGAGAAAGAGAAGAGATGGCACTCTTCGTGGGTTTCGGTGGTCATCCATCAATGCAGTTGAATTGTGCTTTGAAAAACAGAAATGCAATTGTTGAAAATATATACAAACTGTAGATTTGTGGTGGGGTGTCATGTGCGTGTCTGTCCTGAAGGGTTGCCATTTCTGTTCATACTGACTTGCTTCCCGACATCTCACAATGAATGTTCTTTTCTTTTTTTCTAAATAAAGTTATTATGTACGCTAGGATTCAAACTGAGGTGTAACTCCCTCTCTGTTTTCACCTTGTTTGTGTCCCTTCCTGTCTCCTCCGCAGCTTCCTCTACCTCTCGGGCTGGACTGCGCTGCACTGACGTCGGCTCGCCCTCCCCTGCCCCCTCGCCCCCCAGCAATGGCCTCACGCATCGGGCTGCGGATGCAGGTACAACACAACTGCCCTCCATTGTTCATGCAGAGAAATTCATCAGCGATAGATATCAGACTGTGTCTGTGTTGTTGATAAGGTGGATACTCAAGGTCAATGTCAGAGCATTTTGGGTGTGCCTCTTATTTCAAGAGCGTCTACATGTAGCAACCATTTTTCCACTGATAAACCTGTCCTTGCTATTTGGCGCTTGTGTTTACTGTACATACTTTTCTTACAGGGGTGATTTTATAGATGTGTGTCACCATTTGTGATCTGTTAACAAGCTGCCAGCTGTTCATTTCCACTCTCGAAAAAATAGAAAGCCAAAAGCAGCATCGCCCATCACGGCTAGTTTATAGGTGAGAATGCTTGAATGAACATTCCGGTGATGTGTCTTTTTGTTTGTGTGTCCAGCTGATGCGAGACCAGCTGCAGCAAGAGGAGCAGCGTGAGAGGCAGCAGCAGCTACAGCAGCAGCAGAATGCAGCCCTGCAGTACATGCAGCATCGCATGGCTGGGCCACCGGCACCCACCCCGGCCATCAGCACCCCACAGCATTACCAAAGCATGCAGGTCCCTGTGGAGGTTCTCAAGGTCAGTGGAGCTGCAACAGGATACCATGTTCATTATCTATTAATATCTGTTTCTTATCAAATCAATTGCTCATTTATTCAATGAAATGTCTTATAATGTCCAGGTCAGTTTGTGAAAACAAGTTGAGCTTTTGATTATGACTGATAGATGAGGATTGGCTTATTTAGGAGTATTTTGGCATGAAAGGAAAAATAACCTGGGGAAGCTGAGGTTTGATCCTTTGTTCAAAGAACCAGAATCTCTCCATCCGTCTGCAAGTTCTCTTTTTTTAGACTCGGATCATGACAAAGTGCTAAACAGATCTCAAAGAATAGATCGGTGGAAGAGAGATGTTTGAAGAGGACAGGGGGCTGAGAAGGAGCAGCAGCGTGGTCGGCACTACACCAGGCCTCTCACAGCAGCACTGCCACAGCGGGGGAAATCAGGGATCAGATCTTAAAAAACTCAGAGAGAGAAAAAATGCGGTGGAGCAGCAAGCAGGTGGGGAGACAGAAGAGGAGGAGCAGGAGGAGGACGACAGGCAGATAAGAGAGGTTTGACATGTATTGCGATAGGACAGACAGGAGCGATGTAGATAGTCTGAGTCGGACAGGGACAGATAATGCCTGAGTGACATTTTGCCCGATTCCTAAGATGCTTGTGTTTGTCCTTATCTTTGATGCTGTGTGTTTGTGTGGTTTTTAGCAGCACGCTCTGTGCGTGTTCATGTTGTTATGGTATTTCAACCTGTGTTTGTGTGGTTTTTAGCAGCACGCTCTGTGCGTGTTCATGTTGTTATGGTATTTCAACCTGTACACATGCGTGTGTGTGTGTGTGTGTGTTTAGAGCTGTCATACTTCCTGCACGGTGTTTCTTTGGAGTTCATCTGTGCTGACAGAGTCTGATAGCTCGCACAGTTGTGACCGAGTAGTTGTGCCTCTTGCTCATGAGACCCAGACACATTGGAAGTTGACAGATCACCATGTTTATTTATCCAAAGTGTCAAGATTTGCTTGAGAAGACATGTGAACACAAAATAGCATGATGTTGTAAGAACATGTATTTATTGAACAGTTTCTGGTTGGTTTCATATGATCCTGATGATGGATATAAAACTGAGAGGGGGTGTTGGAGGGCTGAGGAGTTGAGTCTCTCTCTGGAATAATGGGGAGCCGGCCTGCTCTCTACTGAGCTTTCCTCTTTGATGTGAAGGAATGAGGCCAGCCCGTTGCTCTATGTGGCCACACCAGAGGATTTAGTGTGGCTTTACTCCTGCAGGCATAACTACTGAATTAATGCTCCTGTGTCCTAATGCCATCACAGTGTTGTGGGACAGGGATAATGGGGTGTATGTCTGAAGCACAATCTACATGTTCGGTGTTTTTTAAAGTTAGTGTGAAACCAGGCTGATAATTTGGATGTGAATTGAGGCATGGGAATGGAAGTATTATTGATTTTTTGGGGGTTTTATTGAATAAATGTACTACAATGGATTTGCAGGGACTGCATGACAAAAAACTTTGGTGTCTTTTGCTGGCTTACAATTACAGCTGCACCCCTTTAAGCTCACGCAAGTGTATCTTTTACCTGAGGTAATACACCTATACCTATATCCCTTTGTAATCTTTTTTTATAAGCACTTACGAATGTTCATAATGACTTCAAAGATGACTTCTTCAGTAATCATAAGTCATAATAACAATACAGATGTTTACAGTGCAGTTTAAACATAGTTGAAATGTATTACAGTGTACCTATAGTTATCAGCCATTATAAATTCACATGTAACACTTGTACAATTATAATATCACACTATAAAGCCTTTGGTAATGACTCATAATGTCAAGTATCAATACTTGACTACTGGTCACACACTATTTTGCAAGGATCATAGCATATTGAAATTCTCATAGTTGTAAAACATTATAATCATTTTATGACACATTATAATCACTGTTGTAATGCATTATAATATGCCACAGTGTAAGTAAAGTCATGAAATCCCTGTGTTATAGGTAGATGTAATACATCAACACAAGTGGTCATTGTTTGCTTTAAGTGAAAAAAACAAGATCAAATTTCTAAAAAAATTTTTATTTTATGTGACTGGTGCTAACATACAATGAATGGAGTGCCGCTAATCCATTATAATCCAGTATAATGAATGAGTAATCCATCATATTAGTGTTTGAATTGAATTGTTTGTAATTATGAGTTGTTATTATTGTTGTAAATCATTATGAATATTCATGAGTGCTTACAACTAAGATCATACAGCGCTATAGCTGCATTATAAGAAACTACAAGCGTGTTCATAATGGATTATAATGCATGATAGGGATTGGCTTTATAGAAAGTGTCACCTCTTGGGAATAACAACTGTTAATTTCAACTATAAAGTCTGTATATGATGTGCTTTCACCAAAAAAATTGTTCAAAGTCAGTGTGAAAAATGAATAATAAAACCAGAAGTGATGACATCTTTTTGCCTCCCCTGATCCAGGTACAAACTCACCTGGAGAATCCTACAGACTACCACATCCGTCAGTCTATGAAGCAACAGGTCAAAGAATACCTGTCCACCACCTACGCAACGAAACAGGTACCTTTCTAGATGCCTCTACTCTTAAATGTGTATCTGTTATATATGTCTGCCCCTCATTAGATCAACTCAACCAGCAGATGGCCTGTGTTTCTGTTTTTACGACAGTATATTTAATTATGTCACCACTCAGTTTCTCTTTCTCTGCCTGTAGACGGTCCATGCAGCAGCACAGCTCGTGCCGCCCTCTCCTCCCACAAACATGGGACCTACGGGGGGTTCAGCATCTGCACCCCCACCCCTCCACTCCCCACACATGCGCCCTGAGCAGCTCATGTCTGGAAACAGCGCACCCAACAGCCCCATGGCCATGCTCAACATCGGCTCCAGCCATGAGAAAGAGGTAGGCGCCTGCAGGCGTGTTCATACAGGGGCATGAACCCAGAAACATTAGTCCTGAATGTGTTATAAAGTGCAGTTTACAAGAGGCAGATTGAACAAATAACCATAAAATATGACTTAATGACGTTCCCATATAAAATTATGAGGATTGAATATTACCCCCAAAAGTGTCTTGTCCACATTTTATGAAAGAGCCATAATGATTTAATTGGTCTTCGGTAAGCTTAGGCAGCATCTGTTGTAAACACGTTGGTGTTAATGTGTTGTGCGTACAGTAGGTGAGTGGATGAAGGCATTGACTAACTTGCAATAACTGAGAGTGGCTATCATTGGAATTTAAATGATCCATTATGGCCTTGCCAGAGTAATTACAGCTTAACAAGTGACAGCAGAATGTAGAGCCCTTTGAACCATGTAGACTTTGACCAACCCTCCTCCTCCTTCGCCTCCTCCTCCCCCTCCTCCCCTTTCTCTAATTCTCAACCTCACTTCGTTGCGCTCTCTGAGAGAAAATACTCTTTCCAGTTAGCCTCCATGACATAGAAGTCATTTTTAACGTCTTGTCTTGAGTGAGACATGCACTTGGAGACAAGTTCACCTGGAGGCCCGCATGCCGTCGTGTTTCAGGTGCTTTTATTTACATACGACTGGTGACGGTCGTCTCTGTGTGGTGTTTGTTAAACACAGAAATGTAGGCTTTTTTTCTTAAAGTTAGACATGAAAAGTGTTTAAATTTAAAGTTTCTCTCCCCGTTTTCCTCCAGATGGATGAGGTCATTGATGACATCATAAGCATGACATCCAATTACGATGACATTCAGGGATACATTGACCCTGTCCAGATGCCAAACACAGTAAGTAAAGCCCTCCTCTCAGTTTAATATTTTTTGCTGGATTGCTGCCTAATATTTCCTACAAATTTCAGAAAGAAGTTTTTTTTCTCTCAAATGAAGGATGAGGATTTAAGGGATGACATGTATTATGATGTACAGATTTTAGAGCCCTTTGAGGCAATTTTATGATTTGTGATTTTGGGTCATATAAAAAGAAAATGGGCCAATCTTGAGATGAACATTTTTCTGGTAACTTTATCTCAAGTGAAGTTAAAGTCTTTGTTAAATGTTGTTCCAGGTGCATTAGATGGTTTTAATATTCAGTGCAATTTAGTTATTGGTCCATTGATCTAATTGTAGATCTTAAAGGTTTGATATTATATGTTATTATTCTAATAAAATAACCAATACACAGTTAACTCTAATTGTTTTAAGGGAAATTATATTCGGAAGATTCAAAAAATGTAAAAACGACACATTAAAGGTGCAATATGTAAGAATTGTAGTTTAAAAAAACGAACTAACAATATCAACAGAACGTGAATAGATAATAGTTTTTACATTACGTCAAATACATCTATGCACTGTGTTTTGGAGATATCTACTGATGTTAGCATGCTGACCAGCTAGCCCTGGCCCAGTCTTTCTTGTAATACCTCACAAGCACACACACAAGCTCCCAGGCTAGACAGCCAGCTGCACAGCTAGCTGAGCTAACTAGCTAATGGCAGCTACACTTCATAGCAGTTAGTGGTCACACTGACTTTTTTCCCGCATTGTTTGTAGGATACTATTTTCTAACCTTGTATTCACTTATTCATGTAGTTGCCTAAAGCCCTAATCCACTTTAAGTTATATTTTGGGCCCAGTCTGCCCAAAATTAGTCATAGGTTCGAACATGCCAAGTCATCAGTACTCAGGCGTTGGCATTTCAGTACTTCCTGTAATCACTGTTCCTGCTTTTCTTCTGTCGTTTGCTCTCTCATCTATTGTTCATGTTGTGAGTTGTCATTGCTGTTATTAGCTATGATGACGGTTGTCAGTGCAGTAAATCTACAATAAGTGAAAAAAATGATTTTTGTTGCAAGCCAGCCATGGTTATGTTGTTCCAAATCTGCTTTCTTGGTCGTCACTCAGTTCTTGCATGTCCCCATAGGAGGCAGTAGGCTATGTCTTAATGCAGCCATAGGCACAAATATACACAAACTCACATACACACTTTTAAGTGTATAATTGACTTAAACACTCAACATTCCATCATGAAATCATGCTGGACTTGGTTAGAGACCGAAAGGAGGACATGTCAGATGAGGACTGTGCCGTGCTTTGTGTTTGAGGGAACAAACTTAGAAATTAACAATTAAACTGCCAGCAGTTAGAGTTCAACTTGTTTACAAGACATTGGGAGAGAGAGAGAGAGGGAGGTGGACAAGGAAAGGGGGAGGAAAAGAAGGGTGGAGGGAGGAGGGAAAGGGGGATGAGGGCAATTTGTGCAAAGGGAAAACAGGCTGAAAGTCCAGTTAGGGGAAAGTTCACTCTTGTTTGGTGGGGAGCGGAGGTAGAAAAAAGACGGGACCGGTGCTGCCGAGGTCAGTCTCACAGGACAGTGACGGAAGTGTCAGAGAGATTTCCGCGTGCTGCTGGTTCCTGAGAGAGGGGAAGAACGAACACCAGCCGAGCGAGAGAAGGAGTAGAGGATGAAGGAGATGAATAAGACGTATGCAATTGTGGAAGTTATTGAAGGAGACCAGATTCAGCTGGTAAGATAGTAAGGTGCTTGTTTCTTGACTTTGGTCAGCGTTGTGGAAGTTTAGTTTTTTCTCTGAGTGAAGCACAGTTTTGACAGATGCAGCGACGGCTCTAACTCCCAGCCACAGGTCACCGATTATAAAATGAGCCACAGGAGGGGTGGTGGGGTGGGTGAGGTTTTCAATTTTTGGAGTATTTTTTTTGTGAGTGCACGTGATGTGTGGTTCTGCAGAATTGGAATCAGAATTTTTTTTCACATTTTAGTTGAAGCTGAGATTTATTGTCAGGGTTACAGTGCAACTGGAGTGTGAATATTAGCAGGTCTCAACTAGTGTAGGCTCAGCTCAATGGTTAGTCATCCATCTGATTCACTGCTGTGTGTATGAGAGAAAACAATGGCATGCTTTAGCTTTATCCCATAGTATGTCCTCTGGGGTTGATTGGTTTAATCAGTGTGAGCGTGTCTGCGTGTATGTGTCTGTGTGGGCTTCAGTGTGTGTACTTGTAACATTACACTGATTGATTAGATTAGGCGATTGATCAACCCTGAGGATGATCAGTGTGTGTGTAAAGCCAGCACAATGAATGAACTGAGAGAAAAACAGATCAATCTGTTAATAGTGCTGCATTTTCAGATGAAGTGTTTCGTGTTAAAATACACTGGCAAGAAAAAACTTTGAGCCTTATTCCCGACTGACAGACCAGTGAGTAAAACTCACCTGCTAATCCTGATTGGGATTAAAGCAGCAAATTCCATGGAATTCTTGGAATCTCATAGTTTCGTAAAAGCACCACTGAATACCAGGCACAAGCGAACAGTTCCACTCTTTAAGTGTGTGTGTGTGAGTGTGTATGGATGGTTACACCGAGTCCCAGTCACGCTTGCTTGTTCAGTTGAGTTCTTACTTGAGTGGGCTGCCTGGCCAAGATATGAGAGGTCAGTGCAGACACATAGTCGGGGCTGGAAAAGAGAGTTTACTTGTGTCGCCAGAAAACATGAAACAACCACAGCAGGATGGTAATGCTGTTTTAACCCTAACCCTGAGATATTGTCACCGATAATGTTGCACAGTTTTGCTTTTTAAATTATAGTAGAAAGCATTTAATATGCCAGTTTTGTCTTTAGTTAACTTTTGAGATATTCAAGATATCAGCTGAAAATCCCAGCTCCTATTACCAGTTGTATTTCATTGTTTAATATAATGAAGATTTAATAGACGATTTAAGACGTGGTTTTCCATATTTAAACAGCTAAAGATATAGTTAACATGCAGCTCTTACAATACAGCGCAGAAGTATTTGAAGAATTGCTTTCATTTTTTTGATATTTGATATACGCTGTAAGGCAGAGCTGTCAACCACAACAGTGTAATTTCCTCTTTACTCTATCTCGATGTTAAGATTTTTAACAGAGCATATCATTTACATACAGAACTGTGCCTGCAGAGGCCTACGTGTCTGTATTTATGTGTGAATGTGTTTGATCTCACAGCTCACACAGTAGCCAGCAGATAAGGTATCTCTTCCTTTCAAGTTCTTTATCTTTCAGGCCTCATTAGCAGTGTCACATTTGCCCTCACTTCAGGGAGTACGACGCAATCGATAACGAGGAATAAAAAGTACACCACACTCAAACTATACAGTACAATTAAAAGGAAATCACGTCTTTTTAGGAGCGTGCACAAAACTATATCGCTGCTGTTTTGTAATGTCTAAAGTGCAAGAGTTAGGAGACCTCGCCATAATTGCGAGTTCAGGAGCTGGAGGAGGCAGAAGAGAGAGGCCATAAAGAGAGATAAGATAGATAGGATGATAGTCAATCATTGTTGTGTGTTTGGCAGGCTACCCTTAAGTGTGATATTATTGCATTATCTCCTGCTATCTGTTTCTTTACAGCACACTTAACACGAACACTGACTTTATTAAGGTGTATGAAGCTGTAAATGAGTAGTGTAGGAAACAGAAAAAATCAAAGTTTAACCCCAGTGTGACCTGAGTTTTAAATATATCCAGAGGTGGTGACATGTTAGGCCCATTTTCAGGTTCATAGTTGTATTTTGGGTTACTACCAGAATTTCTTTACATACTAAGTGCTCAGAAAACACATCAGTTTTCTCATACTGTCCAGTGCTGCAGGTCTGTATTCTCCGATTGTCTGAAACGTTATACCCGGTCTGATCTGATTGGTCAGCACGCACACGCCTGATTCAGCACCACACTCAGGGTGTCTCCTGTTGGGTCTGTCGTATTTTCAGCTTCCAGTTAGCTTCACTTCCTACATAAAAACAATGAAAAAAGTCTCCTTTAATACTGTTTTAACTGATATTATTCTTAATACCTGTCACAGGTTAGATTTTGAATAACCTGGGTTGTGTAAGTCATAAAATCCAAATATGCTTTTTATGGCAGAGGAAAAGGAGTAAAGAAGCTACTTTGTAGTCTGGTGGTACGACACAGAATTGAAACAAAAGTGACGTTATTGGTGTTACAGTTATTAATCTTGAGAAATGTCCTTATTTTCAGGAAAAGAGAAAAATAATAATCAAATTGTCTTGGCTCTTTCTTCCACTTGCTCCTTGTAGCAGCTTTAAATGGTGGACTTTGGAAGAGGTATTGATGCCTTTGCGCTGATTATTTTCTAAGTTTTAGAGTCGAACTCGAGAATGGAATGTCATTCACAACCAAACCTGTTCATGACCAACTCTCATATTCCTTTCTCAACCCTATGGTGTGGTCTCAGATGAGACAACTATCACTTTATAGAGAACAAAATGCTGTTTCGCACTCCTTGTGCCTTCATGGGTGTCACAGAGATCTATGAACTGCAGTTATCCAGAGCTATCATTGTTGAAAATAAGTGTAATGTCAGGACTGGTTGTTTTCTAATGTTTATATTTGTTGTGTGCATGTGTGTCTGTGTATGTGCGTGTCCTCCCCAGCTCCCCCTGTCTAGCAGTCACCTGGATGTGTACACAGGTCCTGGGATGAAAGGGCCAGCCATCGCCATGACCAGTAACTCCTGTCCCGCCAACCTAACCATCAAACGAGAACTCTCAGGTGCGAAAGTCAATGCAATCCTCAGTCAAACTACTAAGATAAAAAATTGTTTGTGACTGGTTGAATGTAAAGCATTTCATACCTGTCCGTTTAATGTATGCTGTATAATGTATTGAGACACAGGGCTCAGCCTCAGTCATTGGTTAATCACTTATTGTTATTGCAAAGATGCAGAAGCCCGTGCGCTGGCCAAGGAGAGACAGAAGAAAGACAACCACAATCTGAGTAAGTTTTTCCTTCATGCGGCTTGAGGACACACACCCACACACACGCACACGCACACGCACACGCACACACACACACACACACACACACACACAAATCTGTCTCTTGCAAAAACGTTTATAAAGCTTGGCTCTGATTTAGCTGACATAGTGCAACTAGTGGGTGGATGGTTAACCTGGTCATTTCTGCTGTTCTGGCACCTGAGTGTAATTGCCTGTGACTGTGTGTGGGTGTGTGTGTGTGTGTGTGTGTGTCTGTGTACCTGTGTGTGTGTGTGTGTGTGTGTGTGTGTGTGTGTGCGTGTGTGTGCGTGTGTCAGAATCCCAACCAGGTTTATTGCCATGTAGGTTTTCAAATATGAAGAATTTACCTTGTTGTTTTGATAAAGCCATTTCCTGCAAAAAACATACATCTCTTAAAAACATATTGTGTGAATGCTCTATATATCTTTTAACATTCTTGCTTCTTACTTAGAGAAAGCATTTTATATTTTTTCTTCTTCTTCTTCTTCTTCTATTTTCTTATTGTTTCTTACTGTATATTATGCAGTATTAGAAGATGACGAAATTTGCAAGATAGTTATCAAAGTAAGATGAAGTCCAAAGAGAGAATATGTGCATTAATTTAACCTTAATTAAGACCTTATGTTCATGTAACATGTAGTGTCAAGGGGGGACAGCTGCAGTCAGTCAGTTCCTTTTGCAATCTTACTTGTCTAAGCTTAACTGTGAACCAGCGTTTCATTGATTTCTGTAGTTCCAAAGACCACAATTTGCCTTGAACACATTCTTTTTAATTCCTTCTTTCATGCCTTTGGGTTCTTTGTACTATTGTCTTCATCGTTATTTTTCTTTTGCCTCTTCTCAGTTGAAAGAAGGAGGCGATTCAACATCAATGATCGTATCAAAGAGCTCGGCACCATGATCCCCAAAACCAATGACCTGTGAGTTGCTTTTGCTACACTGTG
>CAEMYA010002158.1:3723356-3750856 GCA_903131615.1 Diplodus sargus
GACTGGAGAATAGACTTTTCAGTAAAATAGAAGACATCTTGTGTCCATAAAGTCAAACATTTTAAATGAACAATATTCACATATCAATACATTTGAATCACATTTCTAATACTTAAAACATGCTGGCCTCATCTTCAGCCAATCGACGTTAGGTTTACATCTTGTTTAAGCTCAGTGCAAGTCTCCTGGCAATAAGTCTGAAATCAATGTCATCCTAAGAGAGGGGGAAAAAAGGTTTTATGATGAAATTAGAATTATTATTCTGTTTGTTTTTAAAAAAGCACATGCATCTGAATAAATTATGTGCCCGAATTTAGAAATAAAGACAAATATAAATTAGAGTGCCACTCAGTCTGGTGCATAGCTGCCAAGGCCCAACATTCCCCTTTAATTGAATCAAGCCTAATCCAGTAACAAACTCAACAACACGGCATTCTTTTTTAGAATTTATTTGTGAAAAAAAAAAAATGTGATTCTCATTGAAACGCTCCCGTGTCTGGATCCAGACCAAATTTCTGAATCCACATTATCTCAGCTGCACATTGGTGATAGTTGCAGGATTCTATCCCTATTTATTACCGTTAAGTGGCTCAAATATTTATATATTTTTAAATCTGCTGTATACAGATTTCTTTTAGGATCCTCTTCAAATTGTACCAGCCACCTGAATACATCAGATTTTAAAAATTTCAACACCCATGCATTATTCCCAGAGAAATTAATGGAAATGTTAAAACAAACAAACGAAACAACGAAAAACTGCCCTGACTCACAATGGTAAAAAAAAAACAATCTTGATTCGTCCCTTTCTCCAAATCAGCATCAAGATAAGGGGCTCTATTCTGGGCCAAGACCCGCCCTCCATCCAAGTTTCATGGAAATTCTGTACTGCAGTGTTTGTGCAATCCTGCTGACAAACCAACCAACCAACCAACCAACCAACCAACAAACAAGAAAACAGACGGGCACAGCTAAAACATAACCTCCTTGGTGGAGGTGATAAATACATTTAACAATGCTCATTGAGAAATCTGTCTGTACTGGGAGGGTCAAAACTTTGAGCGTAGTTGAAGAACAATGTACACTGTGAACACTGTCCACTCGTCAAACGTAAAAGTGTATTTTCTGTCAGAAAGTGTTTATACACCATATGTCCACCAGAGAGCACCAGAGATCCATATAGCAGAAGACAGTCCCCCTGTGTCAGCTCTCTACTGTCATGGTCACAGCAGTCACAGACAGAACTGTGCACTGTGCAATTAACCTCTCTGAAATACCACTTAAGAACCAAATCTAATTTTTTGCTTGTTCACAAATGCCAAGCAGAGTTGAGTGATGCTCAGTCTGTTTTTTGTGCAGAAAACGGCAGCAACTGTTGGACTGCTGATTGCCTTTTTTTCTTTTTTTTCCTTTTTTTTTTGCACTGGTGAATTAAAATCCTTTCCATAAAATCCCAGCGTAGCAGGACAGCATTCCCAGTACACACCTTTTAACAAGGAAATATCAAGCTTTTGACTAATTAAATCTGTTGCTGCCATTTGGTAAATTTTCTCACAGCTGGCGGCCTTCACATTTCACCTGCCTTCCTCAATTTAGAAAAAAATGTTTTTGGTCTCTTTTCTTTCACGGCTCTCTCCATCATCTCCTGATGTATTAGTCCGGGGCTGCCTCAGAATGATCCATAAAGCGTTTAACAGCCTTTCTTAAGTTAAATCGGGGTAATCTTATTCCTCATCCGCGCAAGTACACACACACACACTCACTGATGCCGCAGAGCATGTTTAAGTGTAGTGGTGGCGTCTGCAGCCCATCCACAGGCCCATTCTCCCGGGTCTTTATGATGCTAATGTACTCCCCAGTCTAATAAATCCCTGTAGAGCTGCGAGGAGGAGATCTTATGGCTCACACCGATCACCACCTTTTCGCCCATATCCCCCCCCCAACACACATACACGCGCGGCTATTACTGCCGCAGAAGTGCCTGCCTTGCACTTCCACAGACACTTGGGTGGCTGTTTAGTAAGAGGGAGAGGGGGAAAGGGTTGAGACAAATCAAACACGAAGGTGCAATTTAAGAGATGTTGGCACGGGAACGCAGTGCTCGGCCCTGGCATTGAGTGCTGAGGGGAGACACACTGAGAAACACTCATCACCTCTTTTTCTGAAGGTCGGGCCGCTTGAAGTGGGTTTGGCACCTCGAGCGCCGGTGTGCCCTACGGAGGGGTGAGGAAGAGGGGGAAGTAAAATAATCACATGGGTTTTTATGAATGTTCAACAAGCGGTGAACAAGGAGCTCCATTCAGAGCCGAGACATGAAGCTTCATTCTCTCCTCCTTTTTCATCTTTCCTCCTCCAACTTCCTCTTCCACCTCCTCCTCCTTAGTCTTCATCTGGCCGCTGGGCTCTGTGTGTGTGTGTGTGTGTGTGTGTGTGCATGACTCCTCCCTCCCTCCCTCCCTCCCTCCTCCCAGGGGAGCAGTGTGTCACTCAGCTTGAAGCCCACGGAAGAGAGGTGAAAGGGGGCTGATTGAGCTAATTTAGCCCCTGGATGTGAGATCAGGAAAGGCCTCACCCTCTGCTAATAGACAGACATCAAAATGGAGATGAGGGGGGGATGAAAGGAGGGAAGGAAGAGCGGAGGGAGAGGGGACTATAAAACTGAGACGACTTTTTGATGGATTTATCTCTTTTTGTCCGAGGGGATGGTGAGAAAACTTTTATGAACACTGAGTGACATTGTGAAGTTGGTAAAGGTTTATGTGTGTTGCCTTGAATTAAAACCTGCTGATATTACTTATTGATCCGTCCTCCTCCATTAAGATGCCGTCAATCACGGCCTGCTTTATGATCTCTCCTGGCCCCGGCCACTCACCGTACATTCCCCCTGACAGGCAGACTGGAAGTCACACCAAAAATACTGGCTTTTACCACATGGATGGAGATTGGAGACACTTTTTATAGCTTTTGCGGGCATACATACTCCTGTAGGACCTGATGGCCCGCTATCAAATAGCCTCTAATGTAGATGGCACCATGACACAACATCGATTTTAGCTCCATGAATCACCTACACTGCAGATTCAAGTTTGTCCGAAAGTTTTTGAGGCACCTCTGAAACCCTGAGGTCCCTCTTCCACACGAGTCCTCCAAGCAATACAAAGACAGATCAGCGAGGTGCAATCAGCGAGTTTTGCCAACTTAAAGGTTTTTCATGCTTGTATCTTTAAAAAAATACAAAAAAAATGTTTCCTCTTTGATTGGCAGCTCATTTGAGCAGATGTGAGCTTCTATGTCCACACTAGAGCCTACAACAGCCAACGAGTAATGGGCAAGAGACACGTGACCACTCTCTCTTCTTCCTCCTCTCTCCTGAGCCACTTACATCGCAGCCTCCAGATGATTGATGCATCATGTAACCAATGAAATTTCAAATCCAGTAAAATTACATTTATATCAATACATAAAGCCCCAAATTTCTTTTAACCACAAGTTATTTTAGTTGTATACATTTTGCTATCTATATAGGCTGTTTTTTGCCTAAGCACCTGATTTTGACTATTCTATATGCATACATTCAGCGTAGATAAGGAAATAAAAAGTAATAATGAGTTTTTGCCCTTGTTACTCTCTGGCAGGGTTATTTTGAGGTCATAAAATGCCTTTTTTTTGTCAGGCAAGTGTTGGATGTCCATATTCAATGATATCGTTGTTGAATTTGAACTTGGGCGGTATGAGACTGTAAGATGTGAACCCGTTGTATTTTCCAGCTAATGGTGGCAGTTACAGGTCATTCTCAGGCTAAAATTCAGTTGATAAGCTTTCAAAAGATGTCTATACTCCAAATGGTTCAACAACAACTTTACATTTACTCTGCACTATAGGTTTACGTGTTTTAGGATAATTTTAAATACATTCCCAGGAAGAGCATATCAATTCCTCAACTCTTTTTTCAAGGCATTTCAATTTCTAACATGGTCACACACAGAATTTGTGTTTACAGATATGAGGCTACGGTTTCTAATTTGATATCTACTGGATCTCATTTTACACTGGAGTGTAAAAAGGGTTGAGTGAAGGCTGTCACATTGTAAAAGTGGCGTCCCTCTTAAAGGTCAAAGCTGAGCGGTCACAAACACCCATCAGACAGCGGCAAAGCTCCCTCTCTCTTCCCCTCACATTCTCCCACTAACACGGCCCTGACACCGTCACCACACACCTCCTGTCCTTCTTCATTTCCACCTCTCCTGCCCCTCTTTATTCCGCCGCACCATTGTCCATCTTCCTCTACATATTTAATACTCTTCGCTGACTCCCCTCAACCCCTCGTGCCTCTATTCCTGAAAGAAAAGGAGCTCAAATTGGCTGGAGAGATGAATAATGTCCCCGCCATTAACAGTGGCACGAAAGGATCAGTCTTTTCATGTGTGTGGGGGGGTGAAGAGATGAGTTGCAGCAGAGGTGAGCCGGTGGTGGTGGCGATGGTGGTGGTGGTGTGGTCTTTATCATTTCTTTCTAACTTTTGCTCAGACTGCAGCAGAGGGAGAAGCAGAAAGGGAGAGGAGCAAGTACAGTTCAGCCATAATCCCTAAACCTTCTCAAATCTCACAGGTGCTCTGCTCTATCATGCCCATTTTTTTTTAGCAATTACTTCATGTCAATGTTTTCTGTTTTAGTCTGGTCTAATCCAAGTATCACAATTTTAAAGTAATGGAACTTGATCACTTTCTGTTACTTTTGGATGACTTCAATATCAAACACGAAATTAAAGACGAGAGCAAAAAACGTCGAATTTTAGTTCATCTTAATGATGAATGTATTCTTTAAGAATAAAGATTTCACTTTCTGTTGGACTATTTAGTTTCACTTGAGACCAGAGGGATGTTGTGTGAGACACTTGAAGTGTGTGAACCTGCGTGCACAGTATATCGATAATAGTGTATTATTCTTTATCTTAAAATTGTAATCCTGTTTGTAAACCCCCCTTTTTACTGAATGTATCTGTAATCTAATTACATCTTTTTTTCTTTACCCGTAGCAGAATACAGTTACCTTTTACTGTACCCTAATTACGTACCCGTTACATGTAAGACGTTACCCCCCCACGGCTGCAAGCAACTCAGAGAAGTTCATCTTAACCAACCACATGTCAAAGACACAAAAGCTCCTAGCACTAACTGTCATCAGGGTTTGGTGTAAACTAAATATAGAGAGAAAAGGCCTGACAAAAATACACATAAAAATACAAATGGAGTCAGATCGAGTTTAAATGTGCGACAATGTTTCCAAAATTCTTCCATTTACGCTGACATTTTAAATGATTAAATTGCAGTTTCTCCATGTGCACAACTGAAATAAGTTGATGCAACCGTTTCCTAAAGCACGGTGGAGTTAGTGTCTTCCAGTCTTTGAATGTGTGAAGGGAGAATAAAAGCCGCCAAAGGGAGCCAAGTCTCTGTCAGGAGAGGGAGTCCTACGGTAAACGCTGGAAAAGGGTCTGTGCCGTTTTAAAAGATGGAAATATTTCACTGAGTTCATGTTTGACATTGTTCCTGATCACACACTACCAGGGAGCATTCAGTCAGTCATTTTGAAGACAACATACAAAATTGAGAACAAGATGACCTTGGCTGGCTTTACTATATAAATTCAACGCAGATGATATTTACTGGAAATTTCTGCTAGAAGAATCAAAGGAAGGTTAATCATTTTATGTATTAAAGGACCTCTCTGTAAGAAAAGTTGATTCTGAATCTCATTCCTGACTCATTAAACAATGACACACTGGGTTTCACACGACAAGAACTGACGCTTTGGGATTGCAGGATGAGCCAGCCACAAATGGGGGTGAGACTCAAATATTTTTAATTTTGTTTTTACAAACAGAACCTTTAATGAGTATTGTACTTTGAATAAAAGCTGCAATTTGTATTAAAGAAAACTGTAACGCTCTTTAAAAATTAACAATAATTCATATTTTTTAAATTCAGGTCATGTTTCAAATCATGTTTTGAGAAGAAATAAGTTAACATTTCGAGAGGTTTATTTTTTACCAGTGGGTTTATTCTTGGCCCCCTGTGTGTAAATTACATTGTTAGGATGAGAGTTAAAATATAAAAACCAAATCTATGAAGAAACAGTCGAGACTTTGACTTTTGGTTCCCTCGAAACATTTTGTGAAAGCCATAATTTCGAATCCCCACGCCCAACATCATGAAAAATAAATTAGAAATAATTTTAACCTGACTTCTTTATTGATGAAATTCAATTTTGTTCCAAAATGAAGTCCATGTATCCTCAGTTCCTACAGTCATTTCTCCCCAGATGCCATAAAACAAGTGTCTCTCTCCTTGGGCGGCCAGTAGGGGGAGTGAGTGGTCCACAACACCGTGCGGCACAGTCGAGGCAGAAGACAAACAAGGCCCGGCTGACATTTCTGAGCACTGAAAATGAATATGTTGTTTGGAATTGCGTTGAATGTCATCCGCTGACAGAAGGAGCGTGTGGTGCAACCTCTGTAAAATTAAGACATGGTGTCATCTCTAAATTCCAACGGCAGGCTGCCCGGGTACATAATGGGCAAACTGTTGTTGGGCTGTTTAAATGAGCACAAACAGTGTAACATCTCTCAGTTTTGAGGGCTGCTTGGAGAGCTGCTAAATTAAGCTTATCATTATTAAGATAAATAATGCGTCTGACATAGAATTTGTCACATTCTGAAGGTTAACCACTCCATCGTCTCCTCTGGCAGCTGATGGAGTGGCTTCTAGAGTGATGAATCCAGCATCATATCTTCATCGCAGGGGCCTTTTTTTTTCCCCCCCACACGGGGACATTTATCTTGAGCGGGACCTCGAATGATGGACAATATTATCGTCCTTGACGACCAAAACACCATGAAGATTACTGACTGACTAATGGTCTGGCGCACAGGATTCATTGGAAGCCTAAGCTCCTGAGATCTGTTTGTTCTTTCGCTGTGTTTGTTTCTCTATCTGCCAATCCAGCCATCCACTCATCCAGTCATCCATCCATCTCGCAAATCCTCTTCCATTTCGGCGTTGTTTTGAGCGAGAAGCTGTTTCGCTGAACTTAAAATCTGAAGGTCGCAAAGACTTGACTTTTTTTTTTTTTCTCTTCCTCCATACCTCCCTGAAAAGCAGCATAGATTATACAGCCTACAGCTGTTATCACATTTATGCCCTTCTTCAAGCTTCTTTTTATTCTCATCCTCTCGTCTCCCGCCTTTCAGAGACCTGAAGATAACGGCGCGCCACATGACGCCATTGTCCTCCTTCTCTCTCTCTCTCTCTCTCACTCGTAGGTGGAGATTTAAAGTTCTGTTTTAAAACTGCCACTGTTCCAATCCTACTTAACCCCCCCTCCTCCTCTTCCTCTTGTCTCCCCCCTTCCTCCTGAGTATACTACCTAACCCTTCTGAACTTCAGTCAGAGTTACTGAAGACCCGGAGTACACTGGGGAGTCAGCTACACCGCTGAGAGAGAGACTGAGATAGACGGAGACTTAGCTGCCTGCTATTCCACCGCTCTCTCCGGTAATAAGAAAAGTTTCTGTTCTTTTCTGTGTTACAGCAGGGAGATAAAACTAGGGATCATTCACATGCACTTTTGCACACACACACACGTATATATACGCTCGGTAACGCACTCAGAAACCCAGAGTTTATGAAATGCACCCAGCAACACATGGATTCAAACACAAAAAGGAGAGAAGAACTTGTGCTCTCCGACTAATTTTGCACAAACTTGTGCGGACAAAGAGAACCAGATGACCCGAGAAGAGAAAAAGAAACAAGTTTAGTCCGTAAGCGGCTCGAAAACCTGATTCGAATTAGAGGGCGATTTCCACAAAGGTCAATGTATTCAGCTGATATCCTAAGAGGGAGGAAATTTAATACCCCTTTTTGGTTGAATTAATTAATTATAATATTAGGCTAGCTCTAGGGGCCCTTTTCTTCAGTGATTAAGTGAGCACATATCTTTAAAAGACTGTGTTGGTCTCTGGGGCCCTGGGCTTCTGAACCTTGGGGTGAAACAGAGAGAGATGTATTATACATGAGAGGACGGAGAAACACAGACCCGTCTGCTCACCTCCACGGCGAGACACACCGTGTTCCTTATTTAGACCTTCAATAGCACTTGTCTTTCTTTGCAGAGGCGCTTCTCTGTCGGCCCCTCTGCCCCCGTCTGGTCCCCTCAGTGTTCAGCTCAGTGGGGTTTAGGTTTAAATGTTTTCAGGAACAGTTCAGTGTTTCCCCTGTGACTGCTCTGCATCCTTGCATTCGTGTGCTGATTTGGAAAGAATCTTAAGGGGAAAAAAGGAAGACCACATTATTGATATTCTCCATTATAAAAAAGGAAGAATGGTCCCGCACAGAGAGTTAAAATGCATTAACCCCAGGTGATGCTGAGATTAAATACATGATAATGGGTATAGGAATAAAAAAAAAACTTATACCTATGCATATATTTTTTTTTTCATTGTGATACTGTTTATTTGTATCAGTTTTATTAGTTAATCAGTCGCCTGTGAAGCACTTTAAACTGATCCGACCAGTATAAAATGTGCTGTACAGAAACAATCATTAACAAATGGCACATGTATAGTTATTAAACATCAGTTGTAAATTGAGAGTAAACAGTTCCGTGATACATGGTTTATAAAGTGTTTAATTGTTTGCTTAATCAACTGTTACTGTTTATAAATGATGGTTATTATAAAGTGCTTTAATTGATGTAAAATGATTATATAACTACAACCTGAGAGGGGCACTATGTAGTTTTGGAGAAGAAACAACTCAACCTCAGAATTTTAATATTCTCAGTATTTATAAGGGTAATAATACCAATTTAGAAATATAAAATTGTTTCAATCACTGAATGAACAAGCTGCTCTCAGAGGGAAATAAGGTCCTCAGAACACTGTGTGAAGCTGCTAGAAATGTGGCAGGCCTGCCACATATAAAAAAAGTAAAACAGTACAAAACTGTGTTGTACTTTAAAGTCGGATTGTCTGTTCAGTTAATTCAGTCATGAAAACTGAAAATGAAATGAATGAATGAAGACTTATGACTATGAAATGCACCTTTAAAATGAACACAATGAAATAAAGAGTGCAAGATTATTTGCCTCTGAAATGTGGTGGAGTTAAAAACAGAAAACCACACATGGAATATAAATAAAGTACCTCTTAGACCATGTCATTACCCTGCTTGGTCATTTTCCACCTGTGAAAATATATGTTTATATAGGCGTGTTTGCATGTACAGGTGTCTCCCTGAGCATGTGCTAACCCCTGTGCTGACCCAGCGAGGAGCCTCCTACCTGTCAGTCATGTCGAACATGTGTGTGCGTGTGCATATGTGTGTGACTGACAGGTCTTTGACATCACGTCTAAATCATGGTTACTTAATGGCTGTCACCCTCTCTGACAGAGGCTGATGCTGGAGACAAAGAGGAAAGGGCAGTGACGACAAGAAGGTGATGGCAGGGCAACAGAGAAAATGGTGGGATGCTGCTAGAGGGGTATGTGAATTAGTGTGTGTGTGTGTGTGTGTGTGTGTGTGTGTTTGTGTGTGTATGTGTGTGTATTAGAATATGTGTGTGAATTTGTGTGGTATAAACAGAACAAACACACGAGGAATAGAGTGGCTTTAGCTGTCTGCACATTGCATCCATCTCCGTACAAAGGTGTTGTGGTGCAGAGCCAACGAGCGCTTGTAACTAACACCCTCACTCCTTGGTACACACACACACACACACAAACACACACACACACACACACACACACACACACGCACACATGCACACATACAACCGTAGGCATCCTGCTCCCACTGCCTGACCCCACTAAACATTCAGGTACAATTAATTATTCCTTCCTGATCTAACGAACGCAGCACACTGATTGGACACCCTGAGGGTGCAAGGGCACTATTTTAAAAACACTTTCTGGTCATGAATTTTAATCACTTCAAATGTATTGATAAATTATTAATTAAGTGACTTTAAGTGATGCCAGGTGGGCATAATTTCAGGAGTAGTAAAATGCTTTTGGGGGTAAGGCGCTGTGATGTAAAAGCAGAGCGCAGGAGCTTGTTATTTTTCTCTTAAAGCAGCTGTTTTATTTAAAAGGGATTCCTCACAAAGCGTCTCAAATAGTCTACAGGGCTTATTTGGTCAGATGGAAATGATCCGCCATTTTGCAAAAATTATGCCCGTTATTCATTCTTTGTTTTATTCCAGCTGTGGGGCTCCAGTAGTAGTAGTAATAGTAGTAGTAGTAGTAGTAGTAGTAGTAGTAGTCTTTTCGCTGGATTGAATATCTTCTGTTTGGTTAGTGTGGCCTTGATCCTTAAGGACTCACACAGTGCAAATTCTTTGGAGTTAAAATACAGCGCATCAGCATTTCCAGCTCATATCACTAAAGTTTTGGAAGAACAAATACAGCTCTGGTTTAAAGCCCCAAGAGGCACACTCTTCATCATGTTCTTTCTGGGGTGACATCTAGTATAAATTCCTGCACGATATTGCTAATATTAGGCTAATGTTCGAAAACGGTGACTGAATATGTGCATGACTCCTGCTGGTACCCACCCGGCAGGTTCGGAGTAAAAATACAGTATGTTTAAGTGGTGGGCTCCAGTGTGTCTGTTTCGCATGTGCCTGCCTGTTCTATAGGTTAACCTGCCGAACAAGACCTGAGCGGGAACAGCGCAAATTACAAATTACCTCCCTTATTAGGCCTGACCCCAAATTTCCTTTCACGAATATTCATTATGGCGGCCGCTCGGCGCGCCAAGAAATGAATTTGCCCTCTCGTCGGAGTGGACTGTGAATAAGGAATGATTAATGGAATTCTGCGTGGTATGAATCCATCATTCCGAGGATGGAGGCTGGCCTGGTAATAAGGATCCAATTAGAGCCACAGTGGGTGGGACACAGCAGGAGCCATGGCAAGACGGACCCTATAACACCTACACACACACACACACGCACACACACACACACACACACACACACACACACACACACACACACACACACACACACACACACACACACACACACACACACACACACACCCGCGCGCACAGACCCACTCATTCACTCACTCACTCACTTTATGCATTTTTTTTTAATATCAAAATTTCATTACAAGAAATTGAGTATAAATGTACACATTTACTGCAAGCTGAGCTGACGTGTCGAGCTTTGCTTTACTCTTCCTCTCTCTTGGCCCTGCAGCAGTAGCTTTGGGTGGCACCCGTCCACCTCTTTCTCCCTGTGCACCTCTCCTCTCAGCAGGGCAGCTTTGGCTTTTGCTGGCACCTCCACCTTTTCCTTGTTAATTTCATGTTCCGGTGCGTCCTGAGACAGCTCATCCCGCTGCCAAATATTTGTGTTGGGAGAGCAGCTAATCTGGAACTGGGTACATGCTCCTATCCACACTGGCACACGCAGGGTTATCAGTGCACAGGTTGGTTTTAGTGTGTGCTGATGTGTGTATTTGTGCATACGAATGATTGTGGAGCTGCCGCTGATACCAGTGTGTATCTTTTTACCCTCTTGACCGGTGTATCGACCGCTTGGCGAAGTTACAGGAGATTAACGTCACGGCCGTATTTACCGCCGGAGTGCAACTGCTGTGTTTACAGTCGAACGCCCGAGCAGAGAGATGAAGGGATGAACTTATTCTCAGCTCCTGTCTGTCTTTTTCAAGAAATTGGCTGAGTTAGCCCTCACCCACTTTGAGTTTGTGCACGAGTACTGTGTAAATGAAATTTATTGTTCTGCTAAGTCCATCTTAATTGAAAATAACCCATGTTTCACCTGTGGCCAATGTAAATTCCACTTCCTGGAACATCTTTATTGTCCGTTCATCTATTTCCCTGTGTCCTCTCTCTCCTCTCGCCGGCTTTAATGAGGTGTTCTGTTCCTCTGCCTCATAAACTAAAACCTTTTAGATGAATTACATCTCCTTAAGATTCATCTCTAGCGCCGTGGCTTCTTCTCCCCCTTTTATGATTGTATTTAATCCACATCACATCTTTATTCAGAACAAATACCCCCGCGTGACACATCGCAGACTGAGGCGGCGGGGGGAAGAGGAATGTTTTCGGTGGAAAGGTAGAGAGACATGGAGATGTGCCAGGCAGGCTCGGCTCAGCCCGCTCTCTGATGATATCCTTGATAAGACTTTTAGCTAATTACTGACTGCTGCCTCTGCATGCAGCTCCAGTGGAGAGAAAGGCAATGAACCTGCCTGCTAGCTCAATAGAGAGGCAGCAAGAAAAAAGAAAGGGGACGCGGCTGTTGAAAGAGAGACAGATTAACATTTGTTCTTTTACATGCCTCCCTCTGCCACACACACAATAACTTTGCTTATACTAATTAACAATTAGCAAAGACTGGTTGGCTAATTGTGTTATTGCTCCTAATCAAGAGGCTAATTACCAGAATGTCAATTTAGATTTAATTACTAAGTGCTTTGTTAATTCCCACTGAGCATAAGTTACCCTTTCTCTCCCTCTTTCTCTCCCCTCCTCCCCACCTCTCTTTCTCTCCTTCCTCCTTCCTTTTCCCCCTCGTTCCATGTTGAACCTTTGCTGTGTTCTGGGGTCCTGTGTTGGGATTGGAGGGGGAGTGGGTAAATACAGAGATAAATGAGGCAAGGTGTTTGAGCAGGGGGACCAAGAGGCACAGGCATTAATGAACAGCTTTTACCGCCGGGCCTCCAATTAGCCAACTCTCTCCCGCCAACATCACAGAGAGGAGAGATCCACTAAGATCCACTCAGCCACCCTCCCTCCCTCCCTCCCTCCCTCCTACCGGCGGCACCGCATCCACCACCTCCCACCGGCCCCTCACAGCTGTCCCTGGCTCTCCACACACACATCCACTGCAGACGCCGACAGCAGCCACACCCAAACAATACATTTATTAACAATCACATTCATTTTTTGAGCTTATTGCCTTTGATTGTTCATTTATAGCTTTGTGATAAACAGTCTTTGTTGTCATTTATGTGTGTGTGTTAGTGTGTGTGTGTGTATGTGTGTGTGTGTGTGTGTGTGTGTGTGTGTGTGTGCTGACCTGGTTGCCAGGCTGCTGAATACACTTTCCCTTATAGGGATGAATTAAGGTACTGATTGTTATTTACTGTAAATTAAACTGAAGCATAAAGAACACAATATGATAAAGCCGTGTTCTATTTATTTATGTTTTATTATTATTATTTTTTAATTTAATACAGGTGCAAATCAACACTGCAGACAAGGAATATAGACATACATACATACATACATACATACATACATACATACATACATATACCAAGAAATAAGTCACAGAAGCCGTGTTCTATTTGGGTGACATTTATATTGCTAAGATGTGCTTGAAAAAATCCTCCTCATCATCATTGTAATCATCACTATAATCATCAAATGAACAAGAACGTGAAAAGGGGTGAAAAAAACCATCCAGACAGATCATGTTAATTGTTTTAACATGTATTTGGATAAATCCAGCGATCAAATTATTTTGTGATTTTAATTCAGTTACACAGTATCTTCTCATCAGTACATATATCTAACTTTGTCTTCATAATAAAGGTGCAATTACATAATTGTTGTCTTGATATTAGATTTTCTCATCTGTTGAAGGTCCTTAAACGTGCACTTCATGGTTTTGGGGAATACATTTTAATCAAAAGAGAAAGATCTTCATTTACAAAACATTTCTTATACTATAACAAATGAGATAAACAAACTGATCTTGTAAGATATGTAAAAATTTTTAAAAACAATTTGACATTATGTGCTGGTCATCAGCGTTAGCATGCTAACCAGCTTTACCCATCCCATCCTGGTCCAAAGCTCCTGTGCTAGCTGTGCTAGCACCAACACTCCCCCAGTGCTAAAAGCTCCCAGTCCGGACCGCTAACTGCACTCCTAATTCTCTCCTGTGATCTATAAGTCTTTCCCTCACAGCTCAGCTCGTCTAACATGGATTTCATGGTCATTGCTCGTCTCTCTGCCTTAGATGAAGCAACCAAGCCACAATACATCATCATACACATGCGCATGCTTAATCACTTTCCCGGCGTACACTCCATTTGTTCTGTCACAGAAAGCCGTGTCTGTTTTATCTCTGCTTTGTTGTTTAATTCATCCGGAAGCACCCTCGGACGCAGCAGTGCTCAGCAACAAATGTGACTCTGAACGTCACACTGTTGCCCGGAAACAAAATGTTTCTCAGAAACACAGATGTTGGAATGATTCTTATCTCTTTATGCAGGCATCTCATCCAACCACTGTTTGGTGCTATTGTCTCACTATTATTCATCCTCTGGACTGCTGCTGAAGATGGGGGGGGGGTGAACGCATACACGCGCGTGCGCACACACAAACACACGCATGCACATCTCTGTCTCAAAAAGAGCAAGCGCTTTCACTCTCCTCTCTAACTGCCTGGCTCCTCATACTCCTGCCAAAATACCATAAGACAGGGTATAATATATATAATTATCCCCACTTACATTAGCCATTATGCCAGTGGAGCATTGCCTGCAGAATGACACACGACCTGTCAAGACTTCATTCACGCCATTAATAAGCGTCATTAGTGTCTGCTTTGAATACCCCTCTTGCACACTGCAGTCATTTCAACATGTCATAGATTTTAATTTGAGGGTAAAAATAGCTGTGAGGATATTATGCACTCTCCCAGCCAGTCTCTGTGGTCTTCTGATGGGGAGGAAGTTCACAGTGTGACCTTGGATTTTCTCTTTATTGGAATTAGAACCATTACTGTTCTTTAGTGCTGTGGGCCAGCCAGCCGCACAGAGGCTGCTTTGCTCAGTGTGCTCCTTCCTTTGACGTGTCCATCAACCGCATTCAAAATCAAGATTTTCAAACCATTAGTTTGTCACATATGACGTTGAGAGAATTGACCATGCATCTTGTGCAGCCTTCTACAAAGTGGGTTAACTGCCTAAAATTATTTCAAAAAGCAGAATGCACTTAAGGAACTCATGCCGGGGCAGCCCACTGAGAAATGTCAATTGCTCATCAACTGTTCCCACCGGGGTATAATGAGTAGCCCACCTTATAAAAGAAGGGGTTGTGATCTGCGTTGTGCCAGCCAACTTCTTCACTGTTAACTAAATATAGGATAAAAAACATATTTACAGCACAGCAGAATATTGAATCCTTTTTGATGAGAGCCGAAATGAAAGATCTGTGAAAACTTCACTAACACTGATTACTTAGTTTTCATTTGTGTGTCAAACCACACGGGACTGCAAGACACAAGTGTGTCAGGCTTCATAAACATGACAAGGCATCCTGCAGAAACACAAAACACAATAATACCTGTGAAACCACAACGTGTGTTTTAAAGCTGATGTAAGCATTGGCGTCGACATGGGGTACAGGATAATGCAAGGCTAAAGCTAACTGGCTGTAGCCTGTGGCCTGGCTAATTTGTACTGTACAAACATGGAAGTGGTGTCATTTTCATGTAACTCTTGGCAAGAATGTGCATTTCACAAAATGTCGAGCTGTTCTTTTAAATGTTTTGTATGTGACTCTTTGCGAATCATCTATCATCCATAAGAGATAACCAATGTATATGTTAGTCCAATTAGGCAAAGTTGCATGAATCATTGTACAAAGGGAGCCATTCCTTTTGTCACAACCTGGCTCAACAGTATGTGACAGAAGAGGGAGACCACAGATACTCTGTAAATAATGGAAAAGGTTTTAATTAACTAAATTAAATAAGCAATATAATTATGTCTATCAGTCGTCAGTATGTATGCAATGTCTGTGTGGGTGTATGTATGGGGAACACAATATAGAAACAAATGATAATGTCAGGTCAGAGCAAGAGAGAGAGAGACTATCAGTATTTACTGACATGTGCACAGTTAAGATGAGAAACGCAATAGTCTTTGGCGATTGGGCTCCATCAGAAATCATTGTATTTTAGGCAGCGGTGAAGGCGTGCACCCCTCACTGATGGAGTCTAGACACTGGAGGAGAGGGCATCTGGAGAGCTCAGACCCAGGGCACTGGAGGAGGGTTATGGCTATTTGCACGGAAAACTGGCAGCAGCAGAGAGGAGAGCTTATTTAAAGTTTGATGATTATGATTGGCTTTAGAAGATCGTGGCATAATCTGAAAGAGTAAACACCCGGCTGATCATAAAGGCAGCAGGAGAAGGAGGCGAGACGGGGAGAGAGAGAGCCATATGAATGATGACCAATATAAAGACAATCTTCCTGATTGAACTTCCCACACTGAAGCTTCATAACGCTGAGGATTTCTTTCTGACATATGAAAATTATCTGCAACAGTAAAATCGCTTGAAAGGTCCTTTGGTGTAAGGCCAGAAGGATAACTTATTGAGGGCAAAACCCCCGCCACTTCAACTGCATGGACCGGGCTGGCAGTCACTGAATAAACAGCTCTCAGGAGAGTATTCTTGGACATTCGGATTATAAGTACTCGGTTGAAACAAGTATGCCCAGTAGGTGATTTGTTCATTTTTAACAGTATGGATGGCCCAATGGGAGCACCACCCTGCCACCTGTATGCTTTCCAAAAGACATGGACAGGACACCGTAACTGTAACTGTGACATTTCTAATTCTACAATTCCATTTTACCCATTTATCTTCCTTCTCTACCTACTACAATTGTCTTTTTATGACTTCAATAATGTAATGACTAAATATACCTTTAAATTGTATGCAGTGGACTGAGTTTATTCAGGCAGGGTTTTCTCATGTTTCTCACAATAGCAGGGGTCATTTTAAGTTACATGACCCCTTGGATTTTTTTTACCATCTAAATTCCTTGAAGGACACACAATGAAGATTGTGCAAAGTAGTAGAGCCTGACTGACTTATTTGTAGGCTGATTTTATCACAGTTATATCCGTAACAGTGTATGTATTGTCTGATATGCATTTTAATGGGGGATAAAACAGCTGGTGTCAGGAAATGTTACAGCTACCTCACTAATGGTTAAACTATAAACTAGTGCAAAAATGACAATAACCAACATTACATAAGCCACCATGTTCTGAACAGACACAATAAAAACAGTAGCATCTAGTTTTAGAACATAAATAGCAAACTTACTATCAACATTAAACTGTCAGAAAAAACTAATCTCTGAAAAAATTACTGAAAATAAACATGTCGTGTCTGCTTCAGGTTTTATTCCGCCCTCCGCACGACATCATACCATGAATGTATAGAGAGAACGCCAGTGAGAATGTTTAAGAAGCGGAGCCTTTTTCCTGCCCGACTTTGTTCATCTGGTATTTTTTGTTTTTATACAAAAATTGACCGGATGCTCTGTGCCGTTCCTGTGCCTCTGACTTCCTGTCGGCGCGATCTGCTCTGTGCAACTTGTTGTGGCTTTCGTCAAAAATAGACCAGGCAGCCGGAACGTAAAGCTGCCGTGGCCGGCTTGACTCCACTGTGTGCCAGCGCTGATCGCGGCCGCTTGAGATTTTTTTTAACACACTATCTGCTACTAGGAAACTCAGAATGATAGCAGGTTAACAAACTGCCCACAGCCGCGGTTCGTTTGCTTGATCTAGGGTTGCCACCTTGGATTCGTAGGAAAAAGGGAAACTCGACCAGCTGGCAGACTAACATTGCCATTCATGGTCATGCTACTAGCCTGGATAAAATCTAAGGTATTTGTATCAAGACTGTTTGTCAATGTTTAAAACTGCACTAATGGCTGATATAAACAAACAAATCTCAATATGGGTATTGGCCTCAAAAGTCCAGTTCTGGTCAGGCTATAATCAAACGTATTTAAACAACATTTCCAAAATGTCTTGTTTACATTGGCAGCTTATTCTCAACCATCCCTGCTCTTGTCTGTGCCCTTCAGCTGCCCGAAACAGAAAGTGGGCCTTGGCTAAGAGAACCTGTTGGGAATGGCATCATCAGCAAAGACACACTTTATCACCAGTCAGAGGATTCTCCCCAAAGCTACAGGTCTGGGAGGTTGCACAGTGGTCAGTTATTATCAGATCCTTCTTCAGAAAGCTGCATCAACTGATCCCAGTAAAACCTCGGGACTCCCAGCAACAACCCTGCTACTGCTTCCTCATCGGTCTCATGCCAGAAGCTTCAGCGATGTCACACTTTGTGCATCAGGTCTTTTTTCCCAGGCACTGCTCAGGTAATGACAATAAGATGTGTCAGGTGGTGTCCCTGCACAAATTGTTCACTTTTGTGACATTTCTTTACAGTTGAGTTTGACTTTAACCTAGATCATAAGACAGCACCCTTGCTCCAACACCTCAATGGCAACAATCACTAGGACTTGTGACTCCATCGGCGGAGCAGGAGGAAGGATGCAGCTCCCAGGACAGTGGAGGTGAGAAGAGTCGACAGACAGAGAACTGTTCACCTAGAGAGAGGAGGAAGAACTTAAGTATAACATGATGACTACACACTGAATCCATTCTGTGCAGGCTACAATGAGGCTGCATATTGTGTGTATAAACTACTTTAGCTGCTCAAAATGACCCCTAGATGCAGACATACCAACATACTGAGACATTATTAAACACAACACACGGAGCCTGTTAGCTAGCTGTGCTGTACTCAGCTATTCGGCTGTAGTGATGCCAGTATTAAACAAGTTAACATTCCACAGCACGATAATGGCGTCACGCTAACACTCTCCAACAGACACACACGTTAGCTAACATGCAAACCTGTCTGTAAAAACATGATGATGAAATTACTCAGACGTCTTTATAAGCTGGTTAAAGTGTCAGTACCTGGTTCTAACAAGTAAGTTAGTAAATAGCAAACTCTCTGGACTAAAAAGCAAGGTAATTCTAACTGCTTTATATAAATATACATCACAAATAATAAAATCTGTATTCTTAATTCAGTTTGTGAATCCAGCTAAAATGTTAAATTGGGAACAATGAAAGAACGACAGCGAGTTAAGAAAACTGCTCTCCTCTGGACAATTAGGCTGGAATTGAACATGGCAGCTTCTGAGGGTCGGTGGCGCTCTTGTGTTTGAGGTCTATACAGTCAAGAGTGTGAGTCTGTTTGCGAGCAGCACAACATTTCCTACTGATCTGACAAACATTTGACAACACCAGGCTTGTAAAATAAGTTTGACTCATTTAATGCTACATCACAGACAGACAGAAACCAAAGCAGTCTATTTTGTTAAGGATGTTCGGGACACTTAGAGCCTGAGGACAGAAGCTACGTCAGCAGTTACTTCTGGTTCTTTGAGTCTTTTTCAGTATTCTTTGAGCTCTGTGCAGTCACCTCACCTCTCCTCTGTCACTGATAGTCTGTGAGTGGATGATCACCCGCTGCAGAGCCTTCCTGTCCTGGGTCGAGCACCAACCTGACACCATGTCAGTCCACAAAACTTTATTACAGGAAATCAGGATTCAGTTCAGGAAACTATGATCCAACTCGTCCTCAGCAGCCTTTTTCTCTGCCCATACTTTCAGCTCCTGGCTCCTCTTGTTGTGGAGAAATGAATAAAGAGCATCAGTGCTCTGCAGATATATCAGCCATGTTTGATCCCCCTCGTAGAGTACAGGTGAAAGATACTTACACTTTCCGTTCAGGCTCCTGTGGCGGTGATTCGTCCTTTCAACCGTCCATCACCTGCAAAATGAGAATGAAGAGCAATGGTAGTTATTATATAATATATATATAATATTTAGAGGTTTGTAGAGATTTTGTGTGCAATTGTAAATATCTTTAGTCTTTTTTGGGAGGTTTTGAGTGTATTTGTGGAAGTTTTGTGTGTCATTGTGAAGATTTTTAGTCTTTTTTGGGAGGTTTTGAGTGTAAAACACTGAGTGTATACACTGAGAGCCACAACATTAGAACCACTGACAGGTGAAATAAATAACATTGATCATTGTGTTCCAGTGCCTTGTTCTGCTGTGAAACCATGAGTCCTAGCATTCATGTGGATGTCTCTTAGACAAACACCAGTCACTCAAACACAGTTGCAGACAAAGTAAACCCCCCATGGCAGCAGCACTCCTTGATGGCAGTGCCCCCCCAGCAGGACAATGCACCTGCAATGCTCCGAAAACTGCTAAGGAACGACCTGAGGAACGTGGGAAAGAGCTCAAGGTGTCGACCTGGCCTCCAGGTTCCCCAGATCTCAAGCCAGCTGAGCTTTCCACTGGATGCTGTCTGAGCCAAGAGTGATCCACGGGGGCCCCAACACAGATGGGAGTTGGTTCTGGTGCATCCCATAGATGCTCAACTGGATTGGGATCTGGAGAATGAGGAGTCCAGTTTGACACCTTGGGTTCCTTGCCATGAGGGAGTGTAGTTGGTCTGAACCGTGTTTTGGTGGGTGGTGTTTGTCAAATAGGCTCCATAGAAATGACAGAACTCAAAGTTTCCCAGCAGATTGTTACAAGATGATCAATGCTCACTTCGCTTGTCACTTGTCGGCTGAACATATACCGTATGTTCTGTACAGGACGTACTTAGTTCAGCAGTATATGACTCTTGGACTACTTATGGAGACAATGTTTTTTTTTATTTGTTTTTCTCATGTCGTCCTTTACTTTGAAATTTGGAAGGATACCTTCGTGATACCTTCAGTTTATTATCGGGAAAAATTACTGTAAAAGTATCGTATGTTTCATGGGTCTGATTGTGAGACTGCAGTCTGCCCCAAATTCACTACCAGCAACTCTTCAGAGCGGTTTCATTACGATTACCGTAAATGTTTGTCTATTTGCGCACTGGAAAAAAAGGTACTGCTGACCAAGCAAACGCGAACCACAGCTGGCTTGACCGCAGTGTCAACGTTAGGGATGCTTTTTGGCAATTTTGCCACCTTCAAATCGCCGACTGAGTATGTGGTACTAGAGTTGGTGTGTGAGGGATTACAATATCACACTCAGTGATAATATTACAGTTAATATGTTACATATGACAGCATTACTGTGTTGCCAGATTGTGATTATTTTGGATGAACGAAGGATGTAGGATGAGGGAAGGAGGTATGTCTATATGCTTTGAAAATGCTTTGAAACCACGAAAAAACCACAACAAGTAATTTACTGATGCATCAATACAGCAGCACAGTTCCCTTGCTCTTGTGGTCAAAAGCAGTGATCTACATCTCAATTCTGTCTTTTTTTTCTTTTGTGATCAACCTAGGCTTAAATTAACACCTGCTTCTGTTTTAAGCCCCACGTACTTCTAGCACAGATAAGGATACAGATTATTTAGTTGGATGAACAGATACAGATGGTGTTGTACTTACTCATCCCTAACAGGAATTTGTTGTCGGGATAATTGGTTGTCAGACAAATAGACTTTTGGTCCAAAGGGACAGTATTGACACTGTTGGGGTGTCAGACTTATGGGCCTTCTGTCAGTACAAGGGGCGGGCCTGTTTTAAAAAAGGAAAAAAAAAACATTCCAAGTGTACAAATTCAACAACATTAAGTGGAAAAATATCAAATGTCAAAGTTTGTCACTTCTTAGAGCATTTATGAACACCTGTGTGTCCTTAGACTATTCTATATCCCCATAAATTTCACTTAAAGTGAAATAACTTTGGCAGCTGATGGGGTGGCAGAACTAACAGCAATGTTGATAAATATGTACAAACTTTTATACTTCATGTCTCACTTTCAGACAGTACATATACTCACAGCAAGAATTCTGGTTGTGACAATGCACGAGTTTCAATGGAGTTATTGGGGGTAGAAACAGTCCTCATCCAGGAGGCCTTGACTGATGCAGATAGAGCGTTCTATTCTCATATCAAGATCAGATCATAAGTCTTGCTTTTCATCTAAATCTCACCCGTAGCGGTTATATATATATTTAAAAAGAATCTATATTCTCTTGGGGAGACACTGTTGGATAACAAATAGGCCTTCCTCCTTGTTTCTCTTGGCCTCTTTTCAGTGCTGATTAAGTGTTTAGAGAAAGTCTGTTTGTGTCAGTATCTCAGGGAGCAGAGTGTGCCCCCGTGTGTGTTACTGTGTGTGTGTGTGTGTGTGCGCGCGCATCACTTCAACCCAGGAATAAGAGACACTGGGGAATATCCCACAGGTACGATACATGATTGAGTGTCTCTCTGTGTGTGTGTGTTTGTGTGTGCACTTGAGTGTGCGTGAGACAGAGAGAGAGAGACTGTCCCACAGGTACAAGCGTGTGTGTGTGTATATGTGTGTGTGTCTGTGTGTGTGTGTGTGTATGTGTGTGTGTGGTTGTCTCTGTGTGACTGTCCCACAGGTACAGAGAGTGTTTGAGCCTCCTGACAGGCTGTGTCTTTGATCGTTTGGTGAGTCGGTCCTTGTTTGCCTCGCCTGTGTGCAACTGCTGTAGGGGCTAATTAGCCAATGAAAAGACTTAATCGCTAGAGCCTGCTGTCAACTGTACACCTTGGCTTGCTTTCAGGAATCTTTAAAAAGGGAGGTTGAAGGGAGGGAGGGAGGGAGGGGGGCAGAGGAGTTAACTGAGGGGGGATTTTTGGATGGTAAGAGAACTTAAAAGAAGTATTTGCCTCCGTTTTTTTTCCTCTATGATGAGTATTTATGTGTTCAAATGAAATTATTATAAATGATCATTTAACCGCGCAGTGTCTTTAATTTTCTTCAACGGCGAGAACGAGAGGGAAGGAAAATGTTCTAAATAAATGAAAGGAAGAATCAAAAAGACATAGCCATTAATCCTGATCAGTGACCCATCACCGCTCCCTCCAGAGAAGAGAGGAAGAGCAAAAGGAAGGCAAGAGGATGGGAGAGGACGACTGACACACCATGAACCTCTCCTCTATGTAAAGAGCCAATTAAAGCCAGGAGAAGCCTCTCCTGTTGTCCCAGCCAACTCCAACACGGTGACCCCCCCGTCTCTCCTCCAGCCCTCCCCTCCACTCACCTCCCATCAGCAAACTGCCCGTCTGGCCTTTACGCTGTCATGGCTGCTTACCTCTGCCCCCCAGTAAACAATCGTTACATAACATACACAAACTGCTGTGTACACGTGATTGTGTGCGTACGTACGGGTCATAATGGTGATGACCCGCAATTGGCAAGTAAAGTTTACTTTTTATTCACCAAGACCCTGTAATTAGAGAAACAGCATCAAGCACAGAGCTGAGTGTTTTCACCCTGGATTTAACCCTGCTGTTCAGCTCCGCAGGGTTGTGTGTGTGTGTATTTGTGTGTATGTGTGTTTTAATTGGTTTATGTTGTCAGTGAAGCTGTAGTGTGATCTTGTCACTGTCTCTCCCTGCCCTTCGTACGGCCTCTCTGACTTACCACACTGACGATGTCAGCTTTCTACAGGGGGATTTATTTATCTGACACTGTGAATTATATGTTAATATCACTATGTGCTATTAGTTTAAAGTCCATTTCCTTGTTTTAATTACTGGAAGAAGAAATTTGAATTATTTTAGGGGAATTAATATTGTATTCTATAATGTTAAAAGGGGGCTCTGTGGAGCTGGAAGCCGGTCATTAGTCAATCCATTTCTAAACTAATGTTAGCTACTGTTGCTCTCTGTTAGCAGAGCGGAGCAAGGCGCTGAGATGAGGCACTAAAGAACATGCATAAAGTCACATCCTTTGGACTGTCAAGGGAAAAATGACCTGCAAAGAAATCCACAGCCCTGCATTTTGAAATACTCATCCACAGGCTTGTATAAGCAACCGATAGAGACTGGGAAGGTCTCATTTTTCATGTTAGTTACAATATCACGTATTGCCAATAAAAAAGTGATTGAATTGCTGGTATATTGTTCTATTCATAATCCCTTTAAAATTAATAAATAAATCATTGTGATATTTTAAGGACGTGTTTCCACACATGGGTGCTAAATAATTCAGCTGAACCCATTGTTATTTTCTTGCAGAAAATACCTCAAATTTAGAGAATCGTCAACAAATTCACAAAGGGAAACAAAGTCGCTGAACAAATAACTAAACACAAAAGGTTTTCATCCAACAAAAAATCAGTACTACTGCTTATCTTAAACAACAAAACATAAGCTCAGCGATCAGTGACTTCACACCTTTTTATTATAACACCAAGGACCACCACAACAATGTAGGTTCCAACCAAATTGTTTACGACAAAAAAGAAAGTTTGTAATACAAAATCTTTTGAATGGTTATTTAGGCCAAACATGCGCCTTCTCAATACAACCCCATCTCAATGGTGGAAAAAATCCTTCGGAAACCTTGGCGATATAATAATAGATAATAATGATAATAATGCATTTTATCTAAAGGCGCCTTTCAAAGCACTCAAGGACACTGCACATAACAACTACAGTACATCAAAAACGGGAAACATTTTAGTGCAATTATGAAAGATAAATAAATAAATAAATAAATAAATAAATAAGTAGACACAATTACATGAAATAATAGAGAACAGGCAAGAGTGTGATTGTATGATTAGTCTGATACAGAGTAAGCGACTCGGAATAAGTGTGTTTTCAGATGGGATTTAGAGGTGGAGACAGTGTCAGAGGTGCGAATGTCTGGTGGGAGAGAGTTTCAAAGGCTGGGGGCAGATCGGCTGAAAGCTCGTGACCCCATGTTGGGGGTAGCTGGATGGTAGAAGAGGATCGGAGAGTGCGGGAGGGTGTGTGGATATAGGTAAGTTCAGTGAGATATGATGGTGCAAGGCTGTGAAGGATCTTGAAAGTGAGGACTAGAATCTTAAAATCAATGCAGGATTTGATAGGGAGCCAATGGAGTTACTGTAGGGCCGGAGTGATGTGTTCAGTAGAGGGAGTTCTGGTAATGATACGAGCAGCTGCATTCTGGACCAGTTGGAGTTTATGGAGTGATTTCCGAGGAATACTGTGGAGGAGAGAATTACTGTAGTCGAGATGGGATGTAGTCAGGGTGTTTACGAGAATAGCAGTGCAGGTTGGTATAAGTGAGGCACGTGACGGTTGATGTTGCGTAGATGTAAGTAGACCGGTTAATGTTATTGATGTGGGCTTTGAAGGTTAGGGTGCCATCCAGGATGACACCCGGGCTCTTTACCTGGGGTGATAATGGGACAGTGGAGTTGATGATGGACATGGAGAAGGGGTTGTGCATTGCTAGGGTGGATCTGGTACCAATGAGGAGGACCTCGATTTTGTTGCTGTTTAGTTTAAGGAAGTTGAGTGAGAAACACGATTTAATTTCCAGTAGGCAGTTGGATAGAGCTGTGGGTGGCAGAGTGAAAGTAGGTTTGGTGGAGATATAGAGCTGGGTATTGTCAGTATAGCAGTGGAATTGAATATGAAATTTCCTGAGAATGTGTACAAGGGGTAGAAGGTAAATAGTGAACTGGAGGGGCCCAAGGACAGAGCCCTGGGGAACACCGCTGGAGACTGGAGAGGAGCCAGATCTTAGGTTCTTGAGTTGAACAAATTGTGTTCAACTGGTGTTAGCTGATCTGGTTGGATTGACAAGCACACTGTGATCAATAGTTGGACTACACCTGTGCATGTATATTGGTTTGCGATGTGAAATAAGTGGACAATGGTAGGGGAAGATAAAGACAAGCCTGGCAACCAATAGAAGACAGTGCTCACAGAAATAACAATTACAATGACTTATGAGAATGATTCTTACCCAGTGCAAAATCATATAGTGTACAGCACTCTGCATTTTTCGGTGAAATCTCCATAACAGCTTTATTAGAAAAAAATTCCATCTGAGGGGTAAATGTTGTCTTCTAGAAAAGTGTATTTCCCACTTCCTAATTTGGTTTAGCAAAACTAATAAGCTAATGATTTAGAAAATAGGAGGCAAAGACACACACCATTGCAGGGGCGTATTTCACATTCAGCACCAATGGCATTGGCTAAAATTAACGCCAATCATTATCCTCGACGAGTCCCTTCCTGCCTGACCGTTTTTACAGGAAACACCAAAATATGAGTAAGCAAATGACACTCCTCTCTCAGTTTCAAGGGAACAATTATTTATGTTGATAAAACTTGTATTTGATGTGCTAGAAAGAGTTAACTCCATATAGAACGTTGTGCAAGTCAATTTTATTGTCTCGACAGCAGAAAAGTTTTAGAAATCTATAATTTCGTAACTCAGTGTATAATAAAAGATGACAAGGAACCTTTTCCACTGCAGACATTCTGACATGTCAAAGCAGAGAGATTGTGGACTGATAATGATGGCCGTGTTCCACCTAAGTGCACTATCAAATAAAGGAGTCAGCATGCACAATAGCGAGTCCATAAACTGTGACTGCTAAGGCTAATGCAGCCATTAATAATGCTATTAATTACACCTGAGCGTGAAAGTCAAAATCTCCATCATGTGAAAAAAAGTACTTGTACTTGTGCGCTGCCAGTCCGTGGAAGCACTGGTGAGAACATAAAGCAAAAGCAGCTCCTCCTATTGATTTTTGGAAAACTGAACCTCTCACCTTCAACTTTTTTGGTGCCAACAGAAGTGCATCTATTCACCAGTGAACCTTGGAAGTACAGAGAAGAGGGAACCGGATGATGGGATTTGAGATGAGCAGCCGGGAACCCATTTAGGAAGGTAGACAGATAAGAACAGATGGTATAGAAGGGGACCTAAGTGGAGAACTAATAGACGGTATGGGAAAGTGATGAGAAATGAGTTGCAGGCTAAATACCCCCCCACCTCGCCCCATTTCCCCTCTCACGTTCTCTCCTTCAGCTCTCCTCTGAATATGTGTGACTGACAGGGATGTTAAGTGCCGTTTGACACCAAAGACGGAGGTGACTATGTGAAGGTAGCTATCTGACTGAGAGTTTTTTCAGTGTGTGTGTGTGTGTGTGTGTGTGTGTGTCAGTGCGTGAGAGCGTGTGTCAGGATGGGGTTGTGTAATGAATTAGAGACGTGGGTCCGATTAAAATGACTGGTAATTTCTCCGGGGAGATGAGAGCCTGGAGCAGCATGAATCAAACGACTGCTGCCGAGATGACTCACCAACACCATCTTCTGCACCCGCTCACACAGAGGAGGGACGGGATGGACGGAAAGAGGGCCTGATGGGAGGGTATGCAAGATCTGTGCTGTCCACAGAAGAGAAGGGCCTCCGAAACAGAGCTATTAGCGCTTATGAAGAAATACAGAGGGATAGAGGTGACAAGATGATGGGGATGGAATAGGGGGCTGAGGAGAGTGAAAAGGGAAAGGTCTCAAGCATCACTAGTTTCAATCTGTTCCCACCGTTCCCACCCCTATCTCTGGCCTCATTGCAGGTGACAGCAGCATGGCTAAATTACCTCCCGCTGGCACTCAAATTAAACAGGGCATATAGTGCGAGTGAGAGACAGTGTGAAAGGAAGGGTCAGAAAGAGAGAGAGAGAGACGAGGGGGGGGTATGTGCTTATGAAAAGAGTGTCCGTGGTCACATTAATGCAATTTCTCTCTCGATCCCTCCGTTCCCTCAGCCCAGCCCTGGATAATGAGCTAG
>CAEMYA010002158.1:3759020-3789748 GCA_903131615.1 Diplodus sargus
CTCTCTCTCTCTCTCTCTCTCTCTCTCACCCCCCACACACACACTCATTCATTCACTTTTTTCTCCCTCTGTTTCATTCTCTTTCTCTCTTTTTACTCTCTCTCTCTCCGTCTCATTGCCCCATAACCACAGAGAGATGAGTTCAAGCCACCATTAAAGCGTTAAAAATTTAAATATAAAAAAAAAAAACCTTAACGCTCTTTTTAATTAAAAAGGATCCTAATAATCCACATCATATTATACGTCGCAGATTCATCGGTCAATTTAATAACAGTGAGGCTTTTGGATCTTAATATCTCTGCTACCAGGTTTCCTTCATAACTGAGAGCCCGTGTTAATTACAGCAGAGCCTAATGGTGGGGAATATTCAGGGCCTCTCCATGTTTTGATAAATGGCTTTCCACTAAGATTTATTCCTAATTATCTCATTTGTCTTTCTCCATTACTTTTTATAGCTTAAATTTATGAAGTCATTAAGACGTTAGTGGGCCTGATAATGATTAGGAGAAGGAATTGTATGAAAGTGAATTATATGAAAATGATTATGGCTAAAGGAGTGTTTAAAATGAGGGCTGCGGAAGCCTGGACGTGTGTGTGTGTGTGTGTGTGTGTGTGTATGAATGTGTGTGTACGGCTTTGTTTGAAGGTGGTGCATGCCAACCCCCCTCCACCCCCCTCCGACACCCCCCCAGCCGCCCTGCCCTGCCCAGCTGATGCTACCACCTTACACCAGTGGAAATAAGCATGATGAAACATCTTTGTCACTCTCCTCATCCTTCTGTGTCTCTCCTCCCTGCTGGCCCCCATCAGCTCATATCTCTGCTCCATCTATCTGTCTGGTCTGACTCTGTTAACGCGGGGCAATGTTCTCTCCGAGTAATGAGAGATGATCTCTCTCTGTCGCTAACACACTCCTACATGTACACACACACACACACACACACACACACACACACACACACACACACACACACACACACACACACACACACACACACAGAAAAGAAGAAGTTTTTCTTCCACTGCATTTGGCTTTTGTTTAATTTCATTTGCCTTGGAAGATAATGAAACATATAAATACAGGCCCACGTGTGCGTTTGGGGTTTTAGAGTTATGACCATTTTATAGTATGAGAGCTCCCTGGCACCGTCACTGCAGTCTAATCTGTTTGATGAAGGCTTTCAGCTCCAGCACAGTGGGAAACAGTTCTTCCCTCTTTGCCACCAGACACACTTTTTGCTCCAAAAATGGATAAACGCATGTGTATCTATGACAGATGCCATGCCTGAGCTTGAAATACACCTTTTTGGCTGACGTGCTGAGTCTCCCTCTTGTCATTCTGGCCCTTATCCGCCCCTGCACCTCTTCTCCCCCCGTCTTCCCAGCCTAGCAGGCTGTGTGCCAGAGATCATAAGAGGCAGTGCAAGCCCCTGCTTAATGAATTAATTATTTGATTATTTAATCATCCAGATGAAGAGCGTCTTTAACACTGGTGTTAATTAGCCAACATCTGGGCCAGTCAGCGGGCCATCCACACGAAAACACAGAGACAAATGGCAACGCACACTCTCCGAGGTGGCACATATGAATCTTTTTTTATCTGCTTCTCCTCCGTCAACCCCCGATTTCATTGAAAAGAGCATGAAGCTGACCTATTGTCTGTGATTATAAGAACAATAACCACCAACAAAAAGTTCATTTGGTATTCCTCACATGTGTCTGCCAAATTAAAAGTCCATTAAAGGGGCTATATGTAGTTTTGGAGAAGAAAGTCGTACTCTGAATTTGAACATTTACAAATACTACTGAGGTAATATACAAACTCCCCAGAACACTTTTTAAAGCTCAAAAGGTGGCAGGGTCCGCCACATATAAACAAAGTCAAACAGTATGAACTATTTATTCAGTCTGTCATGAAAACAAAGAGAGTTTGTTTATTTATTTAGTTTGTCAAGGCATAAAAAGATCTTTCTCTTCTGATCAACATTTCTTCCCCCAAACTACAGAGTCCCTACGTGTCTCTACATTCATTTTCTCCGTACCATTACCTGCCTCAGCTGCATGTAATGCAGCCTCTTGCCATTGGGAGGAGCAATGCCTTTTCCTTTGACCTCACTCCTTACCAGAGTTGCCACACAGCTGTCCACAGCTGTATGATTACTGGTAATGTATGAAGGTGTGTGAGCACTAAACTGACATGGCAACAGCAACAGCTCAACACGGGGCACCCAAACTGCAAACACAGGCACTCGTCTCATCACCTATTGTGACCGGCCAACAATACACTTCCGACCAACACTGCCACTTATTATAATCTGCATAGCCAGGGCTTATATTGTATTCTATATGGCTCTCCATCACGGGAATTCACATGTGAAGCAAACCTGAAGGTCACACATGTGTTCCTGTCTTTCTTTTCAATCCAAGGGATAGAGCGACGATCCAGTGAAGGAGGGATGGAGCATGGGACTCTCTAGTCTGATTAAGACCACTCCAGTCTGGGTGTTGCTGCTTCAGACCGGCGGCAGTAGCCTTCAAGGGGAGAGGGAGGACTGGAGAGGTGTGTATGTGTGGAGAGGGAGGTTGAGGAGGGAAGAAGAAGGGATTCCCTTTAATTGCAATCATTCTGGCAGCACTGCAGGGAAGTACATGCCATGCATACAATTAGAGAGGAGGGGAGAGGACAGCATGCGACGGGTCCTACTTTCTTTCCCTGCAGTCATTGCACGACCCTAAACACGCACACACACACACACACACACACACACACACACACACACACACACACACACACACACACACACACACACACAGTGCTAAACAATGTTTACTATCTGTATCTTAATGCACAGTGTTTGTCTGAGAAGTGTGCGCCCTGGCTTGATTACATCTGCGCATGATGTGTATCAGCGCTGTGTTTTGGCCCCAGCATCTTGATTTGTGTGTGTGTTTGTATGCATGCTTTCTGTGTGCTGCTGAGGTTAATTGAGATACACAGCTCATCTCTGCCCTGATGAGGGTCAGAGCACAGAGGCAGATCTGCATCGCATTAATCTAACCCCAATTTATGCTGCCACACACTGTCAGTTGCAACCCTGCCCCCCCAATCACACACACACACACAAAGACGCACTTGCACATACCCATTAATTTAGCCCCAATTTGTGTTGTCTTCAGCTGCTGTGATGCATGGCACACACACTCTTGGGTTCACTGTCGCAAATACACAGAGCAACACACACACACACACACACACACACACCAAACACTCATGTAGGCAGCTCATGCAGAGTCGGTGTCAGCGCTGTGTAAAGTGTTCCATCAAATCAGCTGCTATAGCAAGCAAATAACTCCACCTTGCTAGCAACACGCACGATACCTCACATCCGTGCGGCCTCTATTATTCCAGCATAAGTTCCTCGCAGAACGCCGGCCTGACAGAAAGGAAACCCTGCAGCACCCAGAGAAGGAAAGGCAAATTAACCAGCTTCCCTCTAACACTGAGGGACCATTAAAGTCGAAACGCCTGATCTCCCTGGCCGCTTTTTCCTCTCCATCCTCTCCCTCGTTCCTCTCTCGTTTCCTCACTCTCCAGCTGGAAAGGTTAACCGTGAGAGGCTCTCAGAGACACTCCAGCAGACACACAAGTGATCTTTCCTTTAATTGGCTTTTCCACTCCCCTTCTCCTCCTCTCCTTTCCCTAGCAGGTCAGCGGCGTCCACTGCAGGGCCCGACAGAGGAAACACGCTCACACACATATATGCACACACACAATGACACAGAGGTAGTCAGGCTGAACTGAGGACTGAAGAAAGGTGTGTGTGTGTGTGTGTGTGTGTGTGTGTGTGTGTGTGTGTGTCTCTTCCCCTTTAAATATCTCCATCCGACCAGTCAATCTGTCGTTAGTAGAACAGGAGTAGTGGTGCTGTGTAATTGAGCTATCTAGCTCTCGGGCCTCCATGATGTCCTCATCCATGAAGCAGCTGACACCGCAGCTCTGCTCCTCACTGTCACACAGACAGGGCACACAGGAAATTCATAAGGAGAGCACTGACAGGTGGGGAGCCATTAACAGCCATAGCACAGTCTAGGTTTTTTTTTTTTTTAACAGCGAGAGCTACAAACTCCTGCTTCCTCCAGAAAGAGAATTTCACAAAATTTAAGTTTTTTTGAAGCAATTTTCACAAAGCTACTTTTAGATATTAGACTCTGTCAGAATGATAAAAGAGACGCACGTACCCTGGCGCCATGGATGCTATTGTTTAAGAGCTGGATCCGATGCCAAGCTGAATGCCTGCCATTGAAAGCAGAGCGGGGAAAAGTTATCCAATCCTATAACTTCTCATCACATCTGGAAAAAATACTTAATTGTGTCCCTAAACTCAATCTGGCAGCTAGCAGATCTAGATAGGAGAAAGAGAATCACAGTGTGAAATGAGCTACACGCTACGCTGACTTACCCGTGGTGGCTCAGAATCAGAGCGAGATGACGAGACAAGGCAGTTCAGACGATTGCACCCTGGACTCAGTTACGCCGACTATTCTGCTTCATCTCGCTCGGGCCTCGCCACAGCCATTATCCACGGGGTGCAGCATGTGAGAGGACATCATTACCAGCCGTCTGCAGAGCTGCCTCCAGCCCCTATATCTGCTGACACCATCCCATCTAACAGCCCGGTCCGAGGAGAACCCGAGCAGGCCTGGCAACTGAGAACAGCCTCATTCCCACCTGCCACAGAAACAGATAGAACACCCAGATAGCCGCAGCCTGCTGGACGCTTTCTAGCCTCCGTCAGGCTGATAATGGAGTGATGCTCGTGACTCATCAAGTCAAAAGTTCAAATGTTCAGACACCATCTAGGTCGCGAGACTCTGAGATACGTTTAATCTTAGCAGTTTTGTCACAGATGAAGTGCAGATCAGACCAATCTGAAGCCACTGAATGTTAAAGTCCATTATGAGGCTATCCATTTCAACCAAATTTCCAAAAGAATTACTCCTCACCAAGTCTAACCATGCAGATAGTTTTTGGGTATACTGGCCCGGGAATTAATAGAATAAGAATACGTTTGAATAAGAGTTGAGCCCTGTTCAGACGAATGAGTTGAAACTTGCAAGAGCTTGCAATTTGCCAGTTCATACCATTGCGATAAACTGGGATGGCAAATCTCGACTTTTGCAACAACTCTCTTTTTTTGCTGTTTTTGTGCGTTTTTTTTTTCTTTTTTAATAGCTGGGTCTAATTTAACAACACCTCGGAATATGAATGAGCATCGTGATCATTTTGTTACTTGCTACACTTCCATCGCCAGTAATGATGAAACGACAAAAACAAAAGGTATGTGCGTTACGAATGAGACAGAGAGAGAGAAAGGAGTCGAGAGTGGCTGTACATATGAGTAGAAAAGAGGAAAAGCAGTGAAACGCACTGATTACATCATGCAAATTGTGTTATAGAACCAGCCCCTGGCGACTTGACACGCTCAATCGCAGATGACAACATCAGCCAGCCTGGGTTGAGCTGAGATGGGTCAGTTGACGCTGCTGCAATTTTGCCTTTCAACTTTCTGAAACAGATCTGCTCCCTGTGAATTTACAGTCTGAACTCAGCTTAAGAGTCTACAGTTATGCTATGCTATGTGAGGCTTTACTTTGGAGGCTAAATGCTAACATCATCATACCAACATGATTACAGCAATAACACTGATATACTAATGTATGCTGATGATAACCATGTTTACCATTATAGTTTCACATGTGAGCATGCAATTGCAGTACCGCTAAGGCTGATGGGAATGTCATTTCTATTTGAAGTACATGGTCATAACCAACAGAAGGCCCGATGATGGTGCTTGATTCATAATTAAATGGATATTGCTTCTTTTTATATGGAGGTCTGATCAGAGTTGATTGTAAGCTGAACTGAAGCATTAATTGACTGACAGCAGTGTAATTGGTGCGAAGAAAAAGCTACAGGCTATTTCCACTTAGAGATAGCTTGAAACTTGTTGTCTGGCTTGTAAACTAACTACATTTTAAGGGAAAATGGCATCCCAAAATATGAATGGAGAGGATTTTACGAGGAGACGATCTTTAGGACAATGCATCATGGTATGGGCAGCCCAGAGGAAATTATTGTTTCAATGGACTACATTTGCAATCAACAGTGATTGGACATCGAAATGGCAAAATTCCTTCCAATCCATCCAGTAGTTGCTGGGACATTACTTAAAACCATAAACGTAAACCTACAGTGGCACTGAGTTATTAAGTCACAGGATCTCTGTTTTCAGGATACATCATCAAGGAACCACAAAAATCTCCATTGTATGTCAGTTTATTTAGTAAATGTTGAAATATTTCAAATGGTAAGTTACATTTTCATCTTTTGGGTGTTACGAATGTCTGTACAAAATGGTTGTTGTGATATTTCCGTTTAGTTACTTCAGTTACTAACTAGCTTTACCAGACAGCAGAAGTTGGGTTAGGGAAAATGTACTTCTCTGTGGTTTAGGTGAACAGCAGTGAACTGTGAGTTATGTAGGCCATTTTATGACATACATGTCGGAAACTGCAGCAATAAAATAAACTAATGCCTCGGATTAAAGGTTTCTCTTTATTTCTTTTGAAAACAGTGATTGCGATTGTGGTGTTTTGGATGGCGGGCTGTGATGTGCAGCACTTTGACTGTGTTTGAAAGCCATCTTCTTCTCAGAGGCGGACACGAGACAGCAGGTGGGCAACTACACAAGAGCAACAGGCGCTAAAAGGAAATGGGCTTTGAGGTTGTCATGGTAATGAGAGCGTTATGACCCAAACAGTCTCCAGGCTATTACCCCAACCCAAGCTGCTGCCCGTCTCCTGACCCCCTTCCCCACTCCACCTCCCCTCACACTCGCTGAGGTGTGGGTCTTGCGTTGAGGTCAACTGGACCAGATCTTTTTTGAATCCCTGCCATCGCACCCACCCACCACGCTGTTACTATGTCCTTTTTTCTTTCAGTCGCACACATGTGGACACACACAGACAATGGTCCAAGGCGCTCTGTCTGACACAGGGCAGGAAATAAGTGTTTATGTGGACAAGGCGCCCCTTCCTGTGCGTTCCCCGAGGGCCACCAACCCCCTTATCCAGGCTCGGTGTGTGTCTCTGGATTTCACCTACCCTTAAAAAACACTAACTAGATATAATTCTGTCTGAAAGCTCTCTTTCTCTTCACTTCACTTGATTTTCTTTTTAAAATCCTCACTGTGTCACTCCCGCCCTCCTTCTCTCTGCTTTTTACTGGCTGTGGAAAACAATGGAGTTTTGTTAGTGGATTTTACCTTTACGGGCACTTTCACATGACCCAATAAATGTGTTCACATTGGGTTTTTCAACTGGCAGCACAGGGCTCCAGTTTTGCAGTAGGTCAATGGTGGAGTAGACAGAACTGTGTGTATCAAAGCCAAACAGAGACGTAGCAGAAACCGGAGAGGCTGTTTAGACCTGTGAGATGTTGACTTGTTACCGTTGCATTCTGTGTGTGCGTGTGTGTGTATGTGTGCGTGTGCATGCATAAGGACAAGGCTCTGGTCTGTGCTCCCTATTTGCTTAAGGTGGCATGAGTCAGCTCGACTCAAAAACAGGGGCCTGTTTTCGTGTGGCCTGCCAACTGCCTGTCTGACATTTAGCTAGCTTTCTCTCACACACACAAACACACACCCGGAGTCTCACAACCACACACTCACTTAGCCACAAGTCAACATCACTCTGCGGAGCAAGGCTGGCCCTTTGGCTCTCCATCGACCCAATGTTCACTTTTCAGTTCTGTCATTTTCTAAGCTCGTGTTTCCACCAAAAGTAATAACAAGTAAATAAACTCTGTTTGGATTCACGTTTTTCATACGAAACCAGGATTTTTGAGAACCAAAGTAAAGCATAAGGTCAGAACAGGACTAACTGAGTGCGTAGGATGTAAAAAATGGTGGTTGGATGCTGGGAATAGGGACAGTAGTGATGTTTAATGGGTTGAAGGCACATCTGGAGGGCTGAGAGCTGCTTGTTTGGGGATCAGGGATGGGAGGATATGAATGTGTTGATGGGGTGAGTCTCCTTGTCTCCTCCTCCACTGTGCCCCTCAGAGCCACGTCACTGAGCTTATGAGGAGCCGGAGGTGTTTGGCTGAAAGCCAGAAGTTGCATAATCGTACCCTTTAACCCAGCAGGGTGCCATTCCTCTCCTCCCCTCTCTGTCGCTCTCTTCTCTTTAGTTTTTATCACCTCAGCTCTTAATCTCTTCCTGTTGGTACATTTCTAGTACCAGCCATTTCTTTTTTATCTTTTTACTTTGTCCACGATTATCTAAATATCCTATTCATCCCTCTGTCAGATGGAGCATCCGTGTACCTCCATCAATTATTATTCTGAGGGATTGACTGTTTCATAAAGGGGTTTTTATGTCATGATGATCCAGTCATGTCTTTAACAACAGCAACAATTCAACGTAACAGTCAGTGGAACTTTGATTTTTCCAACTTCACATTTTGAATAAAAATAAAAATGCACACAGAATCAATATATGCAGAAATATACTGTGAATATGTTTTACTTTTTAGTGCATGCTGGAGTTAAAGGATCAGAAAAAAACTGAACTGATTCCACTAACACATATTGTCTGTAAAGCTAAAGTCCATTGTTGTCCAGAAACCACAATCAAAGCCACATGATTGAGCAAGATCTTGGGATGTTTTCCTTAATTACAAAAGACATGGTTACTGTAACTAATTTTAACTGGATTTCACAGTCCTGTTGCCATAAATACACATTGCTATAACATAAAATTAATTATCTGCATCTTTTGGTGACAAATGTGCTATTTACTAAAAAACACATTACCCATTCAGCTCTTGCATAAATTACAATAGACAGGGCAGGGAAATCCGAAAAATACGGGAAGATAGCAGACTTTAAGCTGGCGTTAAGAAATGGGTCTTGGATCTTGATGTGATAAAATAGTTTATCCTAATGACACACAATTGTTTCTTGTATTGCAAAACAAATATCACAGAATTATTTTACTCATTTCAGTAGGAAACCCAAGATGAACTTTCACTTGACTTTAAGGTGTTATTGATAACATTAAGCCACTAAATGTGGCAGTCTGCACAATAATTCTTAACATTGCTAACGCTAGCTAGCTAACATTAGGGCGGTGTAGAACCCGACCATTCTTGTGTTTTTTCCCACATACAGGCAACTACCAAGGCTGTTAATCACAGACGAAACACCGACGACGTTACACTACTGGCTGACAAACCTTAGTAGAAACTGGTACCATCACTTATCAGTTGTAAATTGTTACACTGATAAGAACAAAAGAATCATTTTCGAACCGACAACCATTGAAAATGTATTAATTCACAATCATGATGATCTTTTAAGTTAAAGACATGACTTGTCTACATTAAAATGTTATCAATAGGTCAAGGTAATGTTGTGATGTCACACCTATACAGTCACAACCTCAGCCACACTCCCAGCACAGTATTCATGTGGAAACACAGTGGGCAATGCCTGCTCAGGACTGTGAGAGCTGACCAATCAGAGAGGACTGCACTTTTCGGGCGGAGGGGCCTTAAAGAGATACAAGCTATAATGGAGTTTTCAGACATGGAGGGGTGAATTCCTGCAGAAATGGACAGTATGAGAGAAATAATGTATTTTTTTGAACATTAAAGCATGTTAACATTTAGTAGTAATATTCTAGTAGTAAAGGTATGAACCTGGAAATGAGCATAAGGCAGGTATCTGAGAAGGCTGTTATTCTACTGAAAAGAGCCTATCTGGCCTTGGCAAACTTTTAAGCACAGACCCAGCTGAGAGTAACCAGTTGGAGCACTGGAAGAAAATCAAAAATGTTGCCCTTGATCACAGCAGCCCTTGATGGATGAACATATTCACTCTTAGAAATAGGCAATACCTTTATGTTTTTCCCCCTCTTAACCAGTCTTCTCTAGCTTCCTCTAAAGTTTGTATATAGGTTTTTCAACTCGCTCCAGGAGCATATGATGTTTTTCCTCCACTGACTTCCTCTGGTTGCAGTAAGTCACTCTGCCATTTGGCTGTGGGCTATCATTTAGCTACTTGAATGTGAAAACAAGCTGAGCAAATTAGCACTGATTAATTATCCATTATTAAAATTAATTATAATGTCAGTTGCATGAGTTTTACTGTTTTTACAAGGCCTTAGGTGAGTCATAGGGCCAGAAATACAAGAGTTGAAGCAGCAGCCAAACAGGAGGAACACTCCTAGCTAACGTTAGGCCAACATTTAGGCAGTGCTTTGCTGCCGTAGTGCCAGCACTGGGTATCTGGCATCTCCCACCCACACAGATGAAAGCCAAGTCTTAAGTGGCAGTGTCTGCTTTGCATGCACCTCCCCTGTCTGACACAGGCGCTGAGCTCCAAGAGAGAGGGAGAAGCGCCAGCACTGTGATGGAGCTGATTGCATGTGTGTTTGCTAACATGGCATTCGTTATGTATTCAGTTATATCTCTCCGTTTTTTAATTTCTCCCTGTTTTATTGTTTGCCTTTCTCTCCCTTTATGCTGAATTCACAAGCAGCTGGGACGGATAAAGCATTTTAATGATCCCTAACTGATTTTGCTTTAAACTTGCCTTCAAGTTGAGGCGAGGGTAGTGCGGTTGAAAATTGCACGAGTGGTTGTGGCCGGTGGAGTGGGAACGGTTTATTACCCCAAACCCTCCTCCAAAGTTCAGTTATGTACATTGTCCCTGCCCCGTGCTCTGGAGACTCTTTCATTCAAATCGACCTGACAAGACATGGTGAAGTGCCCTCTCTGCATTTAAAATATATCACATCCTTCTGTGCGCTTTCCGCAAGCAAAGAAAATAAAATGCACTTGTTAGTTTTAACTCACGAATCCCAGTTCTTATCTGCAGCATGGGAGAGGGATGGTGAATTATCTGGTCTCATCTTCAACATAGTCAAAGGGTGCGGAGTAGGACAATGGTTGCCATTAAATACCGCCCCTCCACCTTTGCGATAGTGCCGACAAGATCGTGACAACAAGCGCAATTAACAAAAACTGAAGATGGACAACTTAACGCCCTGAGTTTAGGTTGTGAACTGAGCTGACCCAAAGTCTAGGAGACCTGCACGATTTAATTATTTTTTCCCCATTCAAGTTAGTCGGGCGCTTAAGCGGAAGTTAGCCGGCTCAGTCGTCGGAAGTCATTAGTGCACACGCTCTATGGGCCTCATAATATGGAAGCTATGCTTAAGACAGTTGAGTCATTTTTGATTCATGTGCCACTGAGAAGCTTCAGTAGAAATGAATGCCTCCATGGCTGTGTCCAGGTATTATTATAACGTCTTTGAGCCGACCACCCTACTCTTCCTTGCACTGTAAACAACCCTGTCTGAATTTCAATTAACTTTATTAACACAATGACGAAGGCTTGCTACAGCTCTGTTTTAATCCATAATTAACTGTTTTCAACACTCATATGAACCCATTTTAATCTAACATTTTATCTCTTATTAGGAAGATATTTATCTTATTTATTTTAAAACATTTGTCAGTCTGAAATTACATTTTCACATATTTATCAGTCTGAAATGACTTGTGTATTTTAGACTGGGCCACAACAGCATTTTATTCTTGAAACTGAGCTTCCCATACAGAAGGAAATAAACCTGTGACCAAACTGACCCCAGGTCAGCACCTCAGATTGACCAGGTAATGCCTGCTGCACCACTGGAATGCATAGCCATTAAACCAAATGACTTTATGTCTTTAGACTGAGATCTTTCAGGTGATTCATCAGTGATTCATTATCTAACGGATGCTCTCGCAGCAGAGGGATCTAGCTCACTAGATTAATCTAACTGTCATTGTCGAATAAGGAAGATATATGGTCATTGTTCAGCAGAGCAGGGATGAAGTAAGGCAGTGGGTTTGCATGAGCATTGGACATAGATTGTAATGAGAACATCACTCCAAGATCATATTGGGAGTCAGGGGCTATTGTGTTTCTGTCCTCTAAGGAGACATTTAGCACAAATAGTCCCTCTTTTAAAGCCGTTCTATTGAAGCACAGCTCTGGCTGCAGTAGAAAGCTTTACATTGTCTCATCTCTCTCACACTAACTGACGTCAAAACCCATATTGAATGGTCTGGGATACGTTTTAAGGCTCACACATGCAAATGGTCATATATCCTCCACCCAGGCTGTGTTCCACCCACTCTCACAGCTCCGCTGCTTCTGCTGCTTCCGTGAGACCGAAGCAGAAACAAATGTCTCAGCCGTGCCAACCCTGTGCGTATATGCTTTTGTGTGCATGTGCATGTGTGCGAGTGTGTATTCCATGGAAGCCCACTGGGCTGTGGTTCCCTCAGTAGTCCTGCAGCGGCAGTAACTTGATACAGTACACACACATTTTTGTTGCTGATCCAAGCTTGTCTGTGTGCCATGATTTTGGTTCAGTTCAACTTGTTGTAAAACACTGCTGTGCACCGTTAAAGAGGAGAACATGTAATCAGCATCTAATGAACACAGTGTGCCGTGTTATGAAAAATGGTTATATGCACTTTAATGAAGTTGATTTGTTGCTGTGGGCTTTGATTTTGCATTTTAATGCCTCTAAATCCTGTTTTACTATAGCGTTTTTTCAGTGTTTTAGAAAAACAAGGATTGAAAATGTTATCTGAACACCGGCTAATCTCTGCGACTCCACTCCAACAGTTACAGTATGATGATGCCAAAGAAACGCCTTTCTCTTTCATACTCTCTTTCTGTCTCGGCCCCCCACCCTCTTCATCGCCTGTGACTCACATGTAGGAAGAAAAGATGTTTCTTTGTAGGGACTCACTGGCACTAGTTCCACTGACTCACACAGCTGCCCCAATAGAGCTCTCCTCCCTCTGATTTACAGCCAGCGGTGGTATTATAGATTTCTAGTTGTTTTCCAGAGTTATTTACTGGCACTTTCAATCCATCTGTGTGTTTCCGCAATTTGTGCTGAGATGTCTGCACTGTTTTGAGTCTGACATTTGGAGAAACATGCACGCATGTGATTTACGGTGGTTAGTGGAAAGGATAACATCAGAGCCCTGCCCTGAAAGAGTTAAGCTGATTTCAATGCAGTGTTGTTCGACTTGAATTGAAAAAAAAATCTTCTTTTAGAGTTGATATTCAATACCTAGCAGGAGATCTGGGCCCCAGCTCGGACTAGTTTTGTATTTTTTAATGGCCATTTGAGTTATAACCCAATTTCTAACCAAATTCTTGTTAAAATATCTGTGGTTAAATCTCTGCCCATAAGCATGTGAGCCTAGATGTTGATCGCGAATGTTAATGCGAAGGTGTTGAGGTGTCATTATTGTTATTCCAGAATAGGAACTGGAATCAGGGACACTGAAAGTCAGTCCCAGTGGGAGGTGCCAAGAGGTCAGTCTGTATGATGATGTAGTAAATGGTGTGGGACAGTTATGCTTCTTGTATTGATTTGAATTGGCAGGAGAACCCAAAGACGAAGAGGGAGAGAAATTCCACAACTCCCTTATAAAATCTCTCAATTTTGTGAGTTGTTAAGCATGTTAAGTGTGTATGTAACTGAGTGCAGGCACATTAGCCACAGAAACAGTCAGTGGTCTCTCCGAAAAAAAGAAAAGAGCTCTTGATGTGAATCAGGTGAGCCTGAAAACAAAGTCCATTTTACACTTCATTGCTCCTTATGAAGATTTAAGAACTGCACACTTCAGAAAAAATGTCCTCCCTCGCTGCAGATTTCTCTCTGCTTGAATGATCAGAAAGACGTTCGAGGGAGAACTTTTTTGTGATAGAGTTTCTTTGTAGCGCTTGAGAGGAGACATGGTGTTATGTTCACAGTGTACAGTTGAACAGTACACTCAGTACAATAATCATTTTTTTATGTGACAAATGTTTGCTGTTTGGTGTGTTAAGAGCCCATGTGGTGTGATCACTTTGATTTACATGGCATTGAAATAATCAGTCAATTCAAATACATCATAAAGCCTAGATATGCTGACTTTGGACTCCAGTTTTATGAAAAATGAATGTGTTCTGATCAATTTCATACTTAAGCACGAATCAGTCTATATGACAACATTTCTTTGAGCACCACCAGCAAATTTTTGACCCCAATAGCCACCAGAATATATGCTGACAAAGTGCATTTAAAAGGACAAATTTGAACGGATTACAAAGAATGCAAAACAGTACACAATGTGATAGAGGTCCCTCCGGCGCCCTTTGACAATAACCTCTATAAATGTAACCACATGTGAAGGTTACAACATTGTCGTCGCATACAATAGTCACATCAGAAAAGTATCAGACATATTGGATGAGTTCTGTGTCTGTTGTGGTCTTCCTTTGACCCAAAATTAATAATAAATCGAGTATTTCCTTCTCGAGGTGTCTTTCTGACTTCAGTGGAGGAGGGGAGAGCTGTGTTTGCTGGGAGCCAAGGGCGAGTGGCTTGTCATGTCAGGGGTATTAATTTATGATTTCCATCCCAGCTTCTGACCTCATCACCTCCATTAGAATGCAGCCTTTGTAATTTCATGGTTAATATTCAATAGCCACTTGTCCCATGCGCCCGCTTTGTGCATGTGAAATTTTCTGGAGGGGGGGTGCGTATCATTTTAGATTTGTCGAGTTTGGGCATGTGTGTTTGTGCACGTGCGTGTACCCGGGGAAGGGAAACAAGGGTCGATTTCGGCGTGGCTTCTTGCAAAACAGTTGCAGATGTCCAGAGATGTCCTGAGTCTCTTATCCCACCGAGGAGCTTGAATTGCCTCTCTGTCCGACCTGAGTCATTCGATTAGCCTCTTTCATGCAAACACTTTTCTCTCTGACGCACATAAACATCTACACGACTGTAGGCACACACACACAGGCATACAGTAGCTGACAGGCACTAGCCGCCGGGCCAAATTCTGACCTTGATATCAGTGAACTCTACACACAGTCTACAAGAATCTGAGGCTGTCCAACATTTCACACCCACAGGACAGCACGCACATACACAAGTGCAGAAGACGGGAACTGTGCTCATGAGACTTAAGTGCAGGGCCACATTTGAGACGCGATGAAGAAAGAGAGTAAAAGAGGGAGGAAAGATTAAAGCAGAAAAAGAAGAAAATCTCAAACAGTAAAAGTCCCCTGCATTTCTCCACACATTGATGTACTGGCCTGAACACACATTCCTACTGAACGACTTTGGCAGGCCTTTAAAAAAACACATTAAAGGGCTCTGTTCTGCATGAGCCCAGTTGTTGCTCTGTTTTCTCCCTTTCCCCCCGTGATTTTTTTCTCTCTCTGTCTCTCTCAGCTCAGAGACAGCTAATCTGGTGGGGTTGTGGGAAAATCTGCAGATGCTAAAAGATGACTGTGACAATACATTGTATTAATGGAGAAATAATGAATCACAGCGGGGGAGAAGACAAACAACAACGCTGTTAAACATAGGGGAAAATTACCCGCACATAGAGCTGCTGCCGCACTAACACTGCACATGTTGTACATAAACACTATAATGGCTGCTTCTGGAGGAGTTTTATCCCAATTCTACTTTATACTGAACGTTGTTTAGTTTGTTCCCGCATCAGTGTTTCCATAGCTTTGTTGTCAACCTACCCCCATGGCCCTGTAAGATGAGCTCAAATGGCCTTAAAACAGGTTGGATATTGTGTTTTGGCCAATTCGTATTACTCAGCTTATGTTACCGCTGCGAGTGGCAGGACGATCAGCTGTTTCCACATTACTTTTAACCAGCAATTCAAGCTGTTTATCTAGCCTATGGACTTTAGCTACCTATCTTCATATGTTTATTCCTATAACCTATCAATTGGACTTAAACTGTTGATCCATTAGTTTTCGCTGGTTCTTTAGGGTCAACTATTCATAAAATGGCAATCCACTGCATTTCTACTGCTTATCTCCCACATCTCCCTATCTGCAAACACACAGGCTACAGTTCAATCTACAGTTGGTCATGCTCCATTTTGAGGCACCAGATGAGTTTCTGAACATGTGATTGTACCATGAAAAATATTGCAAAGATGTAACATGTACAGGCAATGTTTATTTAAATCTTAATTGTTTTTTATTTTTTATCTGACCAGTTCAGGCCGGAACAGACCAGAGAAGCATCAGACAGTCACCCTTTAAAAAGCATTTATTACGGTGAGTATTCAATGTGGTTTAATGCTTGTTAAAATAATTTTAAACAGGTTTTGATTCCCTAATGTAAGCTTGCTAAAAACCATGCCGTATCTGCTATCTTTTAACCTGTGATAACGTTGACTAACAAAAGAGACCACTGAGTTAGAAAGCGTTAATTGAACACTTTTGCTCCACTAGTGCTAATGCTAACTGCTAAGTTAACGTTAATGTGATACAACCGCGTTTGGGTACTGTTTTTTTTTCCTGCTTTGAGCTCCATGTTATTTATTTTATGTTTTGGGAATTGCAGCCGTCCTAAATGGTGAGAATTAGCATCACTGTATCTGTCTCTTGAGTATATAGCTCAATTAATGGACATTCAGGAGACAGTATCACTAAGGTCTACGATGATCACGACATTTTTCCTGAGAAAGATACATTTTGGTGCCCAATTTTCTTATCCAATTTTCTTATCCTCCTGAAATTACATTTGCACAGTGTGTGGTACTTTCACTGTCCTATTCACAGCAAGGCTGCATGTGCCATGGAGAACTTGCTAAAACTTTCTTGTATACTTTCACCATGCAACAACCTTATGCCACAGTCTCTCCACCTATTCATGGAGACTTTCAAGGCTTGAACTGATTCACTCAGCAATCACTTATTTTGAAAAGCAATACCTATTTCCCAAAAGAAGCCACAGCATGTCACGAGTGTTGCTCACGTATAATGAAGATGAAAATTTGAAGGCATGTAATGTTTTCATCTGCCTTTCCTCTTTCACTGGCAGACCGAATGAAGAACATTTTAAAGAATGAAAAGAGTACTCTTAAATATGAGGATAGATTGAGTGATGTGTGCATAGGAGAAACTCTTCCTTCTTAAAAGATGACATATTACTCCTTTTGGAACTGTGATTGACTCAAAGTGTTAAATTCCTCATCATATTCTCTCTGGGTGATCAGATGTGAAATCTGTGAGCTGCCAGCATATATTTCTTTCAAAAACATTGTTCTCATAAGTGTTTGGTTTGTAAAGGAGAAATCTGAAATGTCTTTTTTCTCTCAAGCACTTAGTAAATGAAATTGAAAGAATCAACAGGCACGAGATGTCCATAAAACCCCTCTGATGTGCCAAGGGTTCCAAGGACTGTGAAAGCTGCACATAATTGGGAGCAAGCAGCAGAGCGCAGGGAACTGGCAGCTCTTCGACAGTGTGCCTGTGCTCCACAATATTCTACCAGCTAAAAGTCTTCAAACATTGGGTGCTGTTAGTGGCCCCATTTTTTTCCTTTCTGCGAGAGAAAGTGGTGAATGTGGGTTATCAGTCAACATCCCAAAGTGTTGATATCACAAAAAACAAAGAATATAATCCACTTTTTCAATTATACACTGAGATTGCCTATTTTCTCCTGTCCATTGTCACATATCAGAAAAACAAATAGTCTGTGGTCTTGTCAGAAAGGGTGTTTGCTGTACATGGGACAATGCCACTCGGACCAAGTACTATTTATTCCAGAGCTTTTAGGAAATCTTTTCAGTTTGCATCACAGTTATTTACAATACTCACATGTGTATGATCAAAGATGCAGGAAGCACTTAAAGTCTGCTCAAATCTTTAATTTTGCAGTGTAATTGTGTCCCGTACCTTAATGTGATTTTCAAAGAATCCATCGTAACCATGTTAGATTTTCAGTAAGAAAAGAGTCCTATTGGTAATTCTTGTAAAAAATGACATTCAAAATATTTCTATGTAAGATCCAACAGAAAAAAACAGATCTACATGAACCTGTACAAGAACATTTTTGAAATGTATATGAATCTTTATTTGAAACAATAAGAAAAATAATAGATTTCAAACAGGACTGAAAATCCTCTTAGAACCAAAACTTTTTCCTATAGAATTCCTTAAGGACCGTCTCAAAAATGTAAAATCCTATATGACTTTTTGACTTGGGTTCAGGCTAGTTGGCTGGTCTGAACATACATCAGCTGCGAGGCAGTTGTTGTGTAATGGGGTCAAGAAAGGACAAGTAAAGAACAGCCAAGAAATCTGATCCATCCAGCTCAACATTGGTAAATACATTTAAATTTGTGCACAAAGACAACGTAAATGAATTATTATCAGATTAGATTAAGTGCTGGCAGTTACAGTATTACAGACAATCTTAATAGTTGTTGCAGGTGGGAAGATCAAATGTTTAAATATATAATAGTTTAGGCTGCTTATTGCATTTCAGTAATTCAACATTATCCAGGTGATGAAAAATTGATTCTTTGATATTGTTGGATTCATTTTATAGCACTGCTATGCAGACATTTTTTAAAGGCTAGACTACAGTGCAAAATGAGTATTTATATAGGTATTAAGGCATAATGTAATAAGCTTGGAACCTCTGTGAAAATAAAGAAAGAATGATACATGTAGCCTGGAGTTCACATTGTTTATTCAGTATTAAACAAAGAGATTTTAATGTGACTTCCAGGACAGCAATTCAAACCAACATTAAATGGGGGTAATGTAAACAAAATGACATTATAGTGGACTAAAGTCTAGTAACGATTCAGCCGGGCTCGGGTAACTTCCAGGCAACTAGCAGAGGAGCCCAGCCCTTTAAACCAATATCCAAATTCCATTTCAAAGTAAAATACGAAATCCATGAAAGTTGACAGGTACACATTTCTATGGTCATGGTAATTGTAATAAAAACACTGATAATACTGAGTATGCAAAACATTGAAAGTAAACTTGTGTTTTCTTCCAGTCTGACTGAAATAGCTTGACTTAATACAAGGGAAATATTTTGAAATGAGATGATGTCCTGTGTGGTGCAGACACAACATCATATCCATATCTCTAAATCATCTCATGAATGGTTTAAATGCAAGACGGGTGTTCATCTGGGGACTTTCTACATCCAGATGAACCAATTAAGAGTTTTCAATCCCTCCAGACTGCCTCAATTCTCCACAAATTGCGAAGCACTTCTCAGTATACTATAGACATGAAGGGGCTTTTAATGACTAAGTCATAAAAAAATATTCCAACATCATTAAATTAAGCTTTATTTTTTTTTACTATTAACCAAGTCCTTAATGAAATGTTGTTTCACATGATTTATGCTGCATAGCAAACTCTAGCTGTAGTATTGACTTACTTAATACTCAGCACTTTACAGTCCAACAGGAGAATTTTTACCTCTTCAGAGACCCAGGTGAAGCTTCTATTGGAGACCAACGACCTCAGACATGTTTATAAAATCTACTGCTAAAAGGAGAGTTGCAAAGCCATGCTGTCTGTCAAGGGTTGTTGACTTTATTTCTTCAGTTACATCTGTGCTGGAAACAGGAATTTGACCAAAATAAAATCAATTCAGCATAACAGAGATCAAGGCCACCGATAAGCCTGTCTGTGAGATTCTCGTTCATGAAAGCTGGATTTATCATGGTTTTGAAGGCCTAAAATATTTGACTATATTGCTGAGATGCTGCAGCCGAGTGGTAAAAGTCTTGAAACTTGAGTAAAACTGAATGAGGCTGTGGTTATGCAGAGTCTTAAATGATAGGAAACAACATGTCAAATGGGTTGGGGTACAAAACAGTGAAGCTATTGTTTTAGCAGTAAGATGAGCCAGCCGAAAACATCACAATCATATTCTTGCTAGCCTCAACAAAGCGTGAATGCAAAGTGAACTGTTTATTTAAACACTGTCAGCTAACGGACAGAGTAGATATGCTATTGTCTACAATTGAGACCACTTGTGTTAACATTAGCTTGTTGACTCTGTAGCTAGCTAACCACTGGGGGCTCATTTTACAAATTGTAATCCAGTGGTACAAAACTTTTTTTCTCAAATATTTGTAATGACACAACATCAGTGCTGTTAGAGGAAAATGTTTCTACTTTGGTTTAAAATTCATATTGGTTGGCTTTGGACACACCAGATCTCAGCAAGCACGCGGCCGACATCGCATAGCCATGGCAGGCCGAGTCGGCATAGTTTCAATCGTTAGGTACGGCCGCTGCGTGGAAGGAGAACAGCGTGGATAGTTCTGGACTAAGTCTAGGCTAAGAGATACAGCTGAGGGTGGGCAGAGTCCGACACCTCACAACTGGTAAGTGGTACGTACACCACAGGTGTCACATGGGCTATTGCTGTTGGTCTACATCTTTAATTTCTTTTTGTGGGCCACATCGGGTCCAATGTGGCCCGAGTTTGATTATCCAGTACTCAGGCACACGTTTTACCAAAGCTATTGGCTTACCCTGGATGGTGTCATCTGAGTCCGACACTACGGCAGATATCCAACATGGTACGCTGCTTGCTGGAATTTTTGTCACAAGGCACTTTTATTCTTTTTCGGTCACAATGGGTTTCCAGTGACAGGCGAAATGTCCCCGGATGAAGCACCAGCACCGAATTTGCACTTGAAATATCTTGTAAGTAATACAACAAAAACATTGCATTCTGTACATAACATTATATCATCCAGTTCTCCCTTCATAAATCTCTCTGTATTGTAAAGAATTGCATTGTTCACCAGGGCTCTCCAGGATTTTTTTCCGAACATGTACTAAATGTCCAAAATATCTTCTAAAGTTGCATTAGTTGATTCCCAAAAAACTTGCGTTTTCTGCTTAGGTGTTATCAGGTTGATTTACAGCCTTAGTGTTTATTCTTAATCAACAGTGTTATATATAAGCCCTTAAAATAGGGTTTAATTAACCACAGCCACATTAGCATAGCAAAAACCCTTTATTTATAGGTCTAGAAAGTCAGGTCCAGTAAGAGGAAAACTCTTTGGTGTTTCCAAAAAAAAAAAGGATTGCACAAATAGTATTTGATCAGAGAGAAGAGAGATTTGCATCAAGTCATTTTAAAATGTTAAAAACAGATCTAGGTAACATCTCAAGAGGTACTGGGTTGGAGAAGGTGTGAATCTGAGCATATAGGAGCGCCGGCCTGTTATCAAAAGCGTACCATATTCATTCTACGAGCATATGGATCTAACTTAGCATAATGTCTTGAGATTTTCATTCAAGGAATTAAATTAGATGTTGAGCAATGTCTGCTTTACAGAGAGCCCGGCAAAACCCGATAACACAGAAATGTGATTTTCACATTGGAGGAGAAAATGCAAATATCTTAACTAAAATCTACAAAACAAGGATTAATAGAGATTTGGTGAAGGCGAGGAATCTACTTGAAAATTCAGGCCTTCAGCTAAGCCAAGGCCCTTTGTTCACATAGCAAGAATGACAAAAAAAAGAAAGAAATTTGTCACAAAAGGAGATGATGCCTTCCAATCCTCTACCAGTCCTTTGCCAGTTCTGACCATTCAGACGAGGAACCATTCACTGATAAAACAGCCAAAGACCCTCAAAATAAAACAGTAAAACATAAACAGGGTGTGAAACATTAAATGAGGAGAAGCTTTTGATTAAAGAACTCTCTCCCTTCACATGTTAGAGTAGAGAACATGTCCATGGCAGATGCTATCAACCATTTGCTCTGTGATGTCCGTCACTTACAGTACTCATTTAATTGGGCCCATCTTCAGGCTGACGCACGATGCTCTCATGGTTCTTTCTCTCTGAATAAGTCCGTCGAGTGAGATGCATATTAACAAAAGAGATTTGTCTGTAATATTGCCACAAGCCACCATGAACGTTTTCTCTATCTTGTCCATTGCAACAAGGACAAAGACAGCAATCCTCCACTTAGGGTGTGTGTGTCAGTGTGTCCGCATGTGTGCATATGTGTGTGTGTGTGTGTGTGTGTGTGTGTGTGTGTGTATGTGTAAAGGCCACTGTATGCAATCAAACTGGAAGACTTTAACCTTGCCAAGGACACGAGGACAGACTACATTTCTACTGAGATCTGAGCGTCCATTTTCCCATTATGCTGCTGCTCTTATCTACAGAAACACTAAAATCCGGTTAAATGGAGCCATTTTCTCATTTGCCTTTGGAGGTCATTTTTCATGCTTGGAGAACTCCAGTCATTCAGATGGCACAAGGGGCTCCATTGTAATAATAGCTTGTTCTGTGAGGGTCCAGAGGCCTGGCCTGCACGGGCTCGACAGCCACTCGTGGACCACAGCTGGAACTCACTCTGCACCATACACCCAGCTGTGTAGCAATGGACCACGGCAAAGATGAGGCAGGAGAGGCTACTGTCTCATCATTTGATCAATAGAGGAAGGAAGAAGTCACCAGTGACTGCTCTCAGCATTAGGTCACATCTTTTGCTTGGCAAACCCTGTAAGAAACATTGGACATAATGTGGAGCCAACTAGGCCAGCCAATATAGTGTAAACCACAGAGCCAAGGCAACAAAGACCGGGTGTACCGCCTCTCGGCACCGTGAAGACACCGGTCGAAGTTGTTTCTGGGCTCGTGGGAGTGTGTAGCAGACATGGACGGTGCTCCCGTGGCGGTAGCTAACGGGCCTCAGGAGGAGAAGCAAAGGCTGCAGCACTCCATACAGATCTCCAGGCAGTCTGCGGACTCGCAGCAGGCGTCGATGATGCCACAGTCCATGTCGCAGGGCAGGTCACAGTCGCCACACTCCTCCGTCGCACAGCAGCAGCAGAAACATGCGTCGTCCCCCGCACAGGAGCCGCAGGTGGCACAGTCCAGCACGATGTTGCAAAACGTTAGGAACTCACAGAAGAGGCAGGCCAGAATACAGTGAACACAGCAGTCTGGAGAGAAAACAGACACACAGACAGACATTCATCATTCATATTTCTTCTCTTATGGAAGCAGTTTGTATTCTAATGCTCTGTCTCTTTTATCCAATTTCTCTTTCTATGCTCTGGCAACATAAACGTATTTACATGTCATGCCAATACAGCAAATTGAAAACTGGATCTAAGGTTGTTGGAATAGTTTGGATATGGTTCAGAAATCATGTAAGATGATTGAAAAATTGAAAAAGAAATATCAGCGCCAGGCCGGAGAGATCTGCGGACTGCAAATTTCCTGGTGGTGTTGGCGCACCCGCTATGACATTTGCTCTTTGGTAGCAATAACATTCTATAACAAATTTCTTGTCTTACCAAATCAACTTGTGGTAATATGCCTGTTATCTTTACTGTATCTCTCTCTGCTGGAAACACTGAAACACTCTCCTCATTGTTGAGCTCCTTGTATCAGCATTACTCATTAAAAGACGTGACAATCTGTATGTTTAAGTATTAAAGAAAAGAAAGGGTGCCTTTCAGTATATAACCCTGAGCTGAAACTGATGCACGCCATGCAGCTTGGCATTAAGTGTGGTTAATTTAGCCTGCTTTCTTTTCAAGACAAAGCCACTAAAGCGATGACAAGAGGGACTGAAACAAAACCAGCTTTTCAAAGCAGCTGCCTCACCAGGAGTGCAGAAATGACAAGGTTAAAATAGCGAGATACAGATGGGTGAAAAATCAAAACAGGAAAGCGCTGAATAAATGGGTGGAGAAGTATAACAAAACAGTGGGTCTTTTGTGCTGTGGGGGACAATTTTACTGGCATGGTTTGAGACCCCACAAATCAATATTTGTGAAGAAGAAGTCCTTCGAGTGAAGAAGAATTTCTCTTCTCTGATCAGATATGAGTGAAAAACTATGATGGTGAACCTCAGTAAATATCCCTCCCTCTCCTCCCGCCCCTCCGTCAGTTTCTGTATCTCACCGTCCTGTGCCTCTGTGGGAATCTGGGAGCTGTTGCTCTTGGAGCTGCTCTTGCTCCGCTTGCTGCTCTGGGAAGTGATGGAGGGGTTTGACTGCAATTTCTTGGTGTGTCTGGGTCCTGACGAGGACGACGAGGAGGTGGATGAGCCGCCTTTGGGGAGGGAGCCCAGCTTAGGGTGAGGGCCCCCGTTTCTGACCCCGTTGGACTGGACTCCATGTGTGTGAGGCGTGTGCGTGTGGTGCGGACAGTGCGTGTGAGGGGAGTGCGTATGGGCGTGGTGCTTGGCTCCGTTGCGCAGTTGGCTGCTGGGCTGTGTCCGACATGGCTGGGTGTGGTGGACGGGCGTGGATCTGGCTGCTGGTTGTGCTGAAGGAGGGACAAGAGGACAGTCATTTTGTATCTGTTAAGAATTGCATTTATTTATTTTGAAGATGTGACAATACAAATATATCATTTAAAAACAGGAAGACAAAATAACCTCTGCCATTAACTAAGTTTTATGGTGTTGTATTTCACTATATTGTACACCTTCTACATCATGAGTATGGTTGAGCATCTGGCCAAAATATATCATTATCAACACAGTTCTTTCAGTGGCACAGGCTCCTCCTCCACGGTGCCACTAGCTATAACTCATGTTACAGTACGTCACCCACGGAAGAGCCACATAAAGTAGTAGAGTGTTGCAGGAATGAGTCCTAAAACCCAGAAATAACTTAGCATTTTTTGCCACCGTATCCTTGTCTAAGAGTCAATGAGTTTTTTTGAATGGGTTTTCAGTAAAATGCCTCAAATGTTCTGTGAAACGACATTGGTTATCTGGGATATTTAAGATCATCACGCTGAACATGGAGACTCATCTCTTCACTAACCCATCCTTACAGGCGGACTTTTGTTGCAAACTATTCTAACTCTGCTAACTTTACAACTCATTGATTGATCAATTTGTGGTTAGATCTTTGTAGTATCGTGAAATAAGATACTTAGTTGTGGTGAAACCAAAACCAAAACACTCTAACATTAGCTTTTCACCTCTGGCAATTTCATTTACGCTTCATAAAAACATAAAAGTGGTGTTCATCTGTGCAGATTGTCTTGATGAAGGGAGGGAACCAGGTTGATGCTAAGCTCTAGGTTAACCTACAAAAAAACGTGTCGTCCCTGCAGCATCATTTGGAAACATAAGTAAGAAGTACCTCTGCGATTAACCAGAACTTTAGATTGTGAATGCCTTAAAGATCGATCACTCGCATTTGAGGAACTGGACAAAGGAAATGTTTGACATTTTCGCTTGATAAGTGACCTTAAATGATGCAACTGTCAAAATTATTGATGGTTTCATTGGGTAATCAAAATTCGGCAGCACTGTACTATTCAGTCCAGCTGAACACTTTTCCTCTTATGATTCCGGTAAAGATGGATCCCAAATGTAAGATGAGTCAGCTGTTATTATAACATAATGATAGGCCCACATTTGTTCAAGTCTGCCTTGAAACAATACTCAGATGTCCACACAGTGAGTACACTCAAAGCATGTTGGTTTCTTTGTTTTCTCTCGTGCATACTGACCACAAAGAGCTTTTCTACAAAAATAAATGTCAATGTTGAGAGTTCAGCTGAAGCTAAATTGATGAGTTGGACAAATAAAGCAGATATCTTCCAATTCCAGACTCATCATATTTGCTTTGGCTTTTAGAACAGGATATCTGTGGCCAGTATAGACTGGAGGAACAATTACAGTGACCAACAGTGCTTTCAATTCATATATGGGCAATGTACATATGGGAATGTGAACATATCATTAAAGCATTTATATAAAACACATTCATGGGAACGCATAGCTGATCACACAGCTCTGAGGCAGGGCCGAGGCCCCTCTCAGCGTCATGGAGAGGGAGGCTCTGGGAAACTGAGTCCAATTACAAAGCCCACCCCAAAGGCAATAGCTCAAGGTAAGAGCTATGCATTTTACGGAGCTGACCCCTGATCCTGCTTGTCTAGACTCTTGCACAACTGCACTGAGACTGCAGGAAAAAGAAGACAAGATAAATGAAAGCGTGTGAGAGAGGAAGAGAGGAGCGTTTGTCTCTGGAAAAACCCATCCTTTCTCTACCTGGGTTCATGGAAGAATGCAGTTTTGACACAACATTGCACTCAATTAATCTTGGATGAGTCTAACACTTGGTATATTTTACCTCCAAGTGCTACCGAGGCGGACTAACTACTGAGTGAGAGAGAGAAGGGGAGGTAGAAACGCTCACAGTGGCTGCCAAACCAAACACACAACCTGAAAAGAAGAATGAAATGGAAGCCTGGTTTTTATTTTATTATGGTAGTATTTAATACCATCCTATTGAGGCCCTAAATATTTTCTTGACCTGAAAGCATATGGTGCCGTGAGGTGTGGTGAGAATTAACGGGGCAGGGTAGAGTACAAGAGAGCCACAGAAAATCAAAGCAGAAACTCTGTACCTCACACACGCACACACACACACACACACATGCCTGAGAGACAAACAGAGTGTGGTCCTGAACGCGAGTTATGAAACACGACTGGTAATAAAAGCGTCCGTTCGATAACCGCTTGGAGACAGATAACCCATCCAGGCCTGTTTTGATTGGCTGATGGCCGTGGTCACACAACCAATCCAGTGTTATTAAAGATTCTTTCATTCAGCGTTTTCTAACTTTGCTCCAGATGTTTGGCACGCTGCAGGGCCAGTCTGTGTGTGTGTGTGTGTGTGCGTGTGTAGGAGTGTGTAGGTGTGCTTGCATGTGCACGGCTAGTGCGAAGCAGCCGTACTTTCTCCTCTAAAGTATGTCAAAAGTCAATACCTGCTGCTCTCCTGTGTTATGTCTATCTCTCTCTTCCTCTTTTCCTCCCTCACTCCATCTCCTCCCTTTCTGTGTCCTCCCTTTTCTGTCTCCCTCTTCAGGCTTCTGCACAATGCTGTATTTTAACACTCAGAGCTGGCCAGGATGTAGGTCGGTAAGACAAGAAGTGGATTAGAGAAAGGGGAGGGGAAGCTGTGCACAATTTTTCAGTATTCCCTCCAGGTCTGTATTGTCGGGGGGGTTGTGAGTTCTTGAGAAATTCATACTTCTTGCAAGCTTGTGGTGTGTCTGTGTGAGTGTATGAACACAGTACATAGACGGCTCTGGCAGGCAGGCAGACAGACAGACAGACAGGCAGACAGGCAGAGAGAGAGACAGGGCTCAGGAGTCAGGACCGTCTCCAAACAGAGTTTGAGGTTAGGCCCACTCAGACACACAAATATATGCATGCGGGAACACGTGTGGACACACAAAGAAACACAAGGTCCCTTTGTCTGAGATGCAGAATGTAAGATGGAATGAGAGAAGCAAAGCTGAAGAAATGGGTCTCTGCTTGTGCACATTTGGACCAAGAGGATGCATGGGTGTGACTCATAAACACAATGATTCAGCAGTGGGAGCTGCTTAAAAATAACAGCAAATAAAGAGCCCAAATGACTGTGGGGATTAACATGATGAGACAGGGAAAACCGCAGAGTGCATATGTGTGTGTCCGGGTGTGCGGTGCTAACACAGCAGTGTTGGCCACTGGGGGTCCAGCGACCTCAGGTATAATGTGTGTACGTGCACCGTTGGGCTACTGAGTGTGCATGAGTGAGTCACCATCAGCACCCCCCACCATCTCCCCCCTCCGGCTAGCCCACCGTTCACACACCCTCCTCTCCTGGCGTCTCTCAGCTACCCTGTACTTACACACCTCCCTCCCGGCCCAGAGAGCTGCTGTTCATCGCTCTCTCTCTACTTATCCTCTGCTGGAATGAGTCACCAGAGTGACGGTGAAGTCTGTCTGACGGTGTTCCAGCTGCTTTATCCTACCGTCTCCTCTGCTGCAGTTTGTCTGCCAATGTAGGCTAAAGGGTTGAAAGTGCTGCTGAACTACATGGATGTGAGATTAAATCCACCAAAATGAAGATATTTTTTGTTTCACTCGACCAAATTTGTATTCTCAGAGAGAAGGAAAACAACACAGTGAAAAATGACGCGTGCACTCACAGATTGGTACTGTAATATAATAATATAATACTGTTAACACAACAGAGCAGAAGCAAAGTATCTGGGTGTCAAGTTAAAAAAAATCCTGAATAACATGTGCTGAAACCAAACTGCTCACTTTGATTGCCTGCAGTGTCATTTTTTTGGTATCAAGGACATTTTGATCAGTTATGAAATTAAGAAACTGTGCAGGGCTTGTTTGTCACGAAGGTTTCTCAACATTTGCCCAACATTTCAAAATCCACTAAAACTCTAAAACATCCAGTCTCCCATAAAACATCTTACCCAATGACTCCCTTCTGGGGTTTTTTTCCTTACAGGGTTGTTTTGAACTGCCAAAGTGCCAACTACTAAAACTGTGAGAATGGGAAAATGATAAGTTGGTTCTTTATAATGTTATTTAAAACAGTTTTCAATGAGGTGTCCCTACAGCTCTGCGTGCTGCGCAGCACTTTAACCCGCACTACAGCATTAATGAGGGCTGTTTAGCTGCACCCTCTCACTACATTATAAAAAGTCATGCGAACGCAGAGTTCAGTCAGATGCACGAGACCACTGCTCCAGAATGAGGTGTGACTGCAAGAAGAATCTGTGACTCAACTTTTGGCTAAAATGAGGCAGGTCACTCACTGTGTGAAATAGACTTGTTTCAATCACTCTTAAGGTTTAGCTGTTGGGGCTTGTTTTGGCCACTGAAGGTGAACTGGAGAGCTGCACTTCTAGCAAAGTGGATTGAAAGAATCTCAGTTAAGTGTTTGACGACATTTTTTAACCCAATCAATCCTCATGATTGCAGACAGTCAACTAAAACTGAAAATTCCCTGAGGTAACTTTTAAGTTGCTGGTATTAACCAAATGGTGTTCTAACTCTACAGGGAGACATTTGTTGTCAGCACTTGTAGGCAGGTCAGGCCTGTTTGTTGTCGACAAACAGACAAGACAGGCAACCTCTGACATAGTAGAATGAGTCGAATGCAATTTGTATGTAGTGCTTTGATATGTAGAGTAGTTGTGATAAAATCAACATCTTATATTTATGAGCGGATATAGCTGCCCTTTCACGAGTAATTTAGTAGCTGATGATAAATGTTCTTTTTGTACACTTGAATTTTGAGGGTAGTTTTTGCCAAAAAAGAAACGAAACACTGCGATCACATCGTTATTGTGAGTTGGTTTGGCCATGACAATCGCGTAGTGAAACTCTAATATCGTCACAGCCCTAATTAAGGGGAAAAAAATTCTAATATTTATCCAAATGAGGTATTGTTTATTTTAATTCCAACATGGACAGACCCACCATGAATGTATATTCTAAATGTATAGTCTATCACTTAAGATGATATTCAATTATATTATTGTTATGTATTTGCCTGTGCCTGGTTTGTTTTGCCTCTTTTTTCAAAGTTTCAACATTATTGATAGAATTTTTTCTGGACACAGAAGACAAGAGTGTAATCAACCACAGATTCAGATTCACTGCCATCACACATAATCAACAAATCAAAACAGTGGCATAACATGTGAAGTACTGGGCTACAATATTCTCATTCGCCCGTAAAGTATTTACATAACAAATCCTAAATATGTCCAAACTATATCACCACTCAAAGTGTCGACTGATTGAACGCTGACTGACGTGTTCATGCCTGCACATGTTCGCAGAGGAAGTCTTTTCTTGCAAAAACACAGCTGTGCATGGGAATTAGTCCTTTGTGTTTTGTTTTGTGATTTGACATCTACATTTCTTTGTTTTCCTGTTCGCATGAAAACGTGAAATATGACCTCAGCTGACGCAAAAGAATAACAACTTGCACCAAAACCTTTCCATTTCTGGAAAAAATTTTCAGTCTTCTTTTATTTTCTTTGTTTTTGACATTCAGACACTCTATTTATTTCCTTCAGCCCAGCTGTTGGAAAAGCACCTAAATGCATTGAACATTTGGTTCATTGTATGAATTTCACCTGACATATGGATGGAAACTATTTTAATGAAAGTATTTTGATTTATAGAGACCTATATTCTGAAGAAAAGAAGAAAAAGCAGCAAATTTGTCAGAACTAAATGACACAAAGCAACCCTCATCCCTGACCTGAGACATCAACCACCCACCTCCTGAATCACAGATGACCCCTGACGTGACCACTTACCACCCACACAGCTGGACTTTCCAACACTCAGCTCTGTGTCACCGCTATTGAACTGACGGCACATGTAAAATATGGTTGTATGTGGTTATGTGACCAAAAAGGAGATAGCAAAATTTCGAAGAAAACGGACAGAGAAACAAGAAAGTCTGAGAGGAAAAGAAGAAGAGAATTAGGGCAGAGGGACAGAGATGGAAAACAGTTTCAGCTCGGTGACTGGTCTCTAATTAAAGGCGATGTCACAGTCCTGTTAGATTTCCCACCAGCAACACACTGCACACTCCTCCCCGATGATGACAAGATAATAACAAACAGCCCCACTCAGCATTTCCCCTTCACACACACACACACACACACACACACACACACACGCACACTCTTTGGCACTTGAATAAAAACGCTTGCCCTCCATCTCGTTTTGTGAAAATAGTTCAAACTGATAAAAATAAACAAACCTAAAGTGTCATAAACGCTACTGTGATGCTGTCACGCATTATTACATGTGTCATCGTTTTCGAGTCTATGAGAGTGCAATCAGTTCAACATCTGTGAACATGTGTATCCTGCTGCGACTGTGACGTCAACGACGGCAGTGTGTTCATGACATCACTGACAGCCAGAAACACACACACACACACACACACACACACACATGCACATATG
>CAEMYA010002158.1:3802762-3815561 GCA_903131615.1 Diplodus sargus
CACACACACACACACACACACACACAGCACCATTCAATGGCCTTGTAATGACTGAGCAGAGCTTTATTGACTTTCAGCAGAAAAGACTGCTGGCCAAGCATGGGGTGGCAAGAGGGCTCAAACTCTCATTCAGTGCGTCGTGATTGGCTGTCACCCATGCTGATGCTGCCAGCTCACTGCCACAATTAAACTATGGCCTCAAACACTAACCATAGTCATGAATCACCCCAATGACATAGTGTCGACCAAACTGAACAGACAGATTCCGAGTGCCATTATCAGTCACAGGGCTATTACACTGGAATGTGTTTGATTGTACGTAGGTTACGATGACATGGCAAGAACCTACTGAACACAAAATATTGTTGCAAAAGCATCAGTTAAAAGAGCTTGGCACAGCACGGCCGGGCAACTTTTGGTTTGACACCTTGAACTCAGTCAAAGCCTAGAAATGTTTTGGCATGTGTCATTTCAATGTAGTATTGTACGCCACTGGGGGAAAAAAACATCTGGTCTGGTTCTGCCAATAAGGGAAAGATGAACAATCAGAACTTTAGGCGGTATTATAAACGGGCATGTCATCTCCCTAAATAGCCAGCTATCTATATTCATAGAAAGCAGGTGTGGATGACATTTATGCAGATGTCCAAGCTGTTGTAAGTCAGCTAACTGTAAGCCGTGTTTCCACCACACAGTTTGAATGAGTTTTGTTCAGTTTGTTACATATTAGGACAGTAAACCCCAGACAGAACTCTTGAATGTAAGCAGGGTCAGTACTTGGGCAATTAAGCTGACGCCCTTGACTTTTTCTGAAAATGGGAAACAATACCCAGACTTTTCTTGATCTGAGAAGCTTTGGGTAAAACAGCATGGTGCACCTGTGGAGTGGGCCTGTGTGCACAATGAGCCATCATGTGTAATTAATGGAAGACGCACAGCGACTCTGCTCCACACAATATTTCAACTTCTTGAAACCGCTAAAAAGACATGACACTCGGTACGAGAGAGGAGTGTGCGCCAGCTGCATCATACCATGGGAAAAGAATGGTGATGCATTTCTGTGTGATCGGTCATATAAACTGTACATTAACTTTCCCTTGGCTCCACCCACTTCCATTCGCTGTCACTTTTCCACCTCTGGCCCTGTCTCATTTGCTCAACCACACATATCGCAGTGAGCTATGCTACTCTTACAACAACAAGAAAGTCTTTAAAGTTTATTTCCTCATGGCATGTGGTTGTTTATTACAACAAGTGACAAGCTTTGTTTGATACAAAGCGGATGAAAATACAAGAGAGTTAAGGAGATCCAACATCAGAGCACATCTTTCAGTACCGGTCTCTGTAAGTTAGTCAGTGTCATAGGCCACATATTGACATTTCTACAAATTGACCACAGCTCAGGGCTGCTTTTTACATTTGTAAGCGTGACACCACTGGATAGTTTTCAAGATGACCTGGGGGCATCACCAGCTGTGTCTGCTGCGATAGAACCGGGTGTGTTTTGCAGAGACCTCGGAAAATCTCCAGCTGTGTTTGTGGCGACCAAGACAGGCATTTTAAACCAAGACATGATCTATTTCAAACTCTAACCAAGTGTTTTTTTTGTACCTAAACCTAACCATAGTACAAGTACAACAGACCTTCAACAGAACCATGGTTTGCAGACACATACATAACCGACATCTGCAACAATGCGTCCGTGAGCAAAAAGTCAGCTCAAGCCTGAGTTAGATTTACTGTATATGTGCCTGTTGTGTTGTCCTGCACTCTGCAGGCAGAGGGGGGTGGGTTTGGCGGGCGGGGAGCAAAGCGCTGAAAGCAAGGCCTTGTTGCCCACAGAGGTAGCCTGACCAATCTTCTCCTCCCCACCCTGGCTCACCTACATGCCCTCAGTGTACACACACACACACACACACACACACACCCACACGATCAGTCAGCCAGACAGCAGTCTAACTTGGGTGAAGCCACAGTTGTACTTTGTGTTGGCTTCGTAAGGGGGAGAGCACAGGTAAAGTCAGCTCAGCCGCGAGAACATGTTCGGGCACACACCAACTGTTTAATAACTCTAAAACTCTTCGCAGAGGCATTATCATTAAATCTGATGCTGTACTTAAACTCATCGTGGTGAACCGCAGTGTATCAGAAAACAGAGATGTGCGTGCGTCCTATATTTTTTACACATTGGATACAGTAATAATTATACATTTGGTTGAGACTTGCCTTAAAAAAAAACAAAAAAAACAAAACAGAAAAACTTAAAGAAAGCCATCAAGCATTGAAGTGGCGGTCTCCCATGGCAGCAAGCCACTTAAATCTCTGCACACCTCCCTAACTGTTTACCACACCTACCCCAGTTACCCCATAGGACCTGCAGCCTGCCGAGAAGCAGGCAGAGCTGCTGTATTCTCACTGAAAGTTGAGGAAACCCAAGTCATTTTGTCTGATCCTGGATGACTCATTCAGGCACAGTACTTCCTCAACTCCCGTTGTTCCCGCCCTGGCGTCAGTCAGCCCTTGCCATGACCAATCACACAAGGGGGAAGGGTCATGAGTTCATACCCAAATACCCAGGGGTCCAATTTAAGCGTTCCGTGGAGCTGGATTGTCACTGACCCCTCAGATCATGCAAGGCGGCACGTCCCCCCACATCTCACATCACCCCGGTACACAACTGTTTTATCAGTCAGTGAGAAGACCTCTGACCTGATGACTCATTATGACGTCCACCAAAAAACACAAAGTGATTAATTGTCGGAATTAGTGGGGAGTCACTAGAACAAAATCTCTGACTTTTAAACGTTTTTAACCGTGTGACTCATTCCACTTTGGAAAAACTGACACCGGCGTGTACGCACTATCACAAAAGTAAATAAATCGGTCCATTCTTGTTTCTCCTATAGCTTGTTATGGAAGGAAAATGTGTTTCATGCCGCCATACATTCACACACATACCGGCCAACCTCTGCCCACAATCAGGTCGGCATGAATGAAAGAACATGGAGAGGCTTTCTCTCTGAGCACTTAATCCTCCAAGTCCCATTTTTCATAATAAAAGGCTTGCACACACCAAAAAAAACAAAACAAAACAAAAGGAGGTTCAATTGAACTTGGTGGTTGTGGTTATAAAGGTAAGTCTATTTCAGGCACGTTCAGACCTTTCTTGATTCTCTTTCTCCAACACGAAGTACAAACACGCATGAAAATATAACCGGCTACACACCAGAGTCCCGACAGCTGTTTGTTTTTTTCATTTTTTTCCCCTTACCTTCACTTGGATAGGGATCGGGGTTGGGGCAGCCGTTTGCTGTTTCTGCGGTCGAGGTTGCGTGCGAACTGGGTGGTGCAGCTGGTAAACTGGGGTCCCCATCATCAGGTGGCTCTGGGGAGATGGCAGGGGCGCTCCTCTCCTCATCCATGGGCGTGGGAGCAGGTGGAGGGGCCAAGGAGGGAGCCTGAAGATGAGGCAGACGAAGACATGATGACATAGAGTAGAAGACTGTCACGTGAAAGCTCTATCACTGACGTCTGGATTGGGTAACAAGCCATCAGGGCATGCTTAGTCAGGCAGGCAGGACTTGACGCAGCACGAATCCCTCTCACCACAACAGGAAATGCCTAATAACAGCTTCCTTTGATTTAATAGTTTTTCAGTCTCTTTAAACTTATGTTGTGAACAATAATAGTGCTCTCTGTTTATTTATGTATATGTATACAGCCTTTCTAAGAGCTTCAAGCAGTCGAGACGAATCCTTTCAACACTAAAACATGAGATGAAAAGACAGAGGGGGATAAAAAAAAAAAGAAGCACAGAGAAGAAAAGACTAAATCATTACCGAAAAAAAAGATGCCAAGCTTTCAGATAGTAGCAAACAGTCCGTGTCGTGCTGACTCACTCACCAGAAATGTGCATGAAAAATCTGGATTTGAATATTTCACTCAACATCTGCAACAAGTCGGCAGAGAGCTTTTACAACCTATTATGTTTCTGACAACCTTTTTACTTAGATATTAGATATTTTTATATATCTGTACTTTATACTCCTTACATGTTCAAATCAGGCCCCTTACTTTAGTTTTAATGCATTTGAGGGGGAATTATAGGTTCTTTTTTATTTTGGATCATTGCACAATGCAAAAAAAGCCGGAAACAGACGGAGGGGGAGACGTGTTAGTGTCTCGTATGTGCAGAGACCCTGCAGCCCTCTGCCAGGATCTGCTCATTTTCTCAATTTGTTGCCGTGCACGTGACGCTTTACCAACCCAACATGTCGATGTTTCACGTCCTGGGAATGAGACAATCAACAATCAACTATCTTTCTGGTACTTTTACAAACAGCTCCCACAAAACCTACTGATTCAACGTTTAGGTGTAATAGTCGTAAAAATGGACAGCAGAAATGTCCTCCAGAGGGAAACGTGCTACGTTTATACTTTCAGTACATTTCAGAACCTTTACTTTATCACTTTTACTTGAGTTGAGACGTTGAATCACTGCAGTAGTTATCAAATAAATGCGTTGGATTTGGCGTATAAGTAGAAAATGGCAATACTTAAGGAAAAACACATGTGTTGATGTCCTATATGAGAAGGGCCAAAGTCGCCTCCATCTGCTGAGCAGACAGAGGTCTGTTGGGGTGCAGAGGACATTACTCTGAACATTTTATGACACTGTGGTGGCATAATTTAACTTCATGCATACTTGTCTGATTCTTTTTCCCGTACTTGTTGCATCTTTCGCTGTTGTAACAAGTGGATTTCCCTGTTGGGGGAGAAGTAAAGCCTATCTAATCTAACCTAATCTAAACTAATGTACCTTAAATTGTACTTAAGTAGAGCAGATAAGTAAATTGATTTGCTTACATCCCACAGCTGACCAGCCAATATCAATTGGTCTGTTGATATAAAGTTAAAAAACAAAACAAATCTTTAATACTTCAATAATAATAGCCTGATATTTTTGGCACGAGGACGCAGCCGTGGCTCTTTCTAGATGTCTGCTCAGTCACAAACAGTCTTCCTGTCTTTAAACCCTCACACCCGTTTATTTACCCGTAATCAGGCCACAGGTGTGTTTTATCTGATCTTCCACTCAGGAACGGAGAGCCAGGAAGCTTCTGGACACACTCTTTAGCTCATTAATGCGGGGAAAAAGTTCAGTGTATGTGTCACGTGCCAACGTGTGTTTGGGGCGCGCCTCCCCCGCCACAGCAGCTCAGCTGGACAGCTGTTTGCGCGCTCCCGCGGCTCCGCTCCGCACTCGCTGCCCCCCCAAAACGTTTGACAAGTTAAGCTGAGTTTTTCTGAAAGGCGCTCGATGAAGTCAACTCTACAGAGCTTGTGTTCGATTCATACACTTTCCTTCACCTAGAAATGTCTGTAATTGACCAGGTTTTACACTTCAGGGGAGGTGAGAAGGTTCAGTTGTAAGTTAGAAGTTTCGGGAAAAGAGAAAAAGACGCACCTCACATTTCGGAACTGTGTCAAGCGCCTGTGTAAATAAAATAACATTTACCCGACTTTTCAAACAGTAAAGTCTACATTTAAAGGGACATTTACGCTTTTATTCAGCTTTATAATACTAAATGTTGTTGTTTGGTAACGGGCGTCTTCTGTTTACCTTTATTGCCTGTCTGCGCCCTGCTTCCCCTAAAACGAGTCCCTGCACGCTCAGACCGAGCTCAGCTGCAGTGTGGGGATCCTTCTTGTGTCTGAATTTAGACTTTTGATCCACAACAACAACAACAACAACAACAACAGCAGCAGCAGCAGCAGCCCAGAAAGAAAAGGAAAAAAAACAACCTCCTACCTTCTCTCTGGCTGGGACACGGTGCAGCCAAACCTTCGGCTAATTCATTCTCTGACCGCTCCAGGTGGACTTCTCGCCCTCCGACACCTTTCCCGTCCTCTCTCCCTCCACTCTCGTCACTTCAAACGGCCACCAAGTCGGTTTTCGACTCATGTACTTAGCCCCCCACCAAAAAAAACGAACAAAAAAAACAAACAACAACTCAGAATTCAATGCATTTTTCTCCAGCGAGGATAGTTTGTTCTCTCCGCCTCCAAAGTTTCTCTCTCCGGCTCGCCCCGTCCTCCAGCACACCAGATGTTGGGGAAGTTTGTGTTGCCTCTGCAGGCAGCTCGCCGACTGCTCTTTGTCTGCGCTGCAGGTTTCCTTCTACTTCCTTTCTCTGCAAACGAAGTCCCAACACCACCAATACCACCAACACCACCGCCGTCCCCAAACTTGCTTGAACTCTCACGGCAGTGTGGGCAGTATCCGTCCCGTGCGCTCGCTGTCTCCTCTCCCTTCACTCCCACTACACTGGCCTCAGACTTCTGTGCTGCAGCGATTGGACAGGAAACTACAGTCAGCAGTGATTGTGCTTCCTCCAGGCTAGAAAACTGCTTGGGCTGAACTATACTGTCATATAATTACCCCTTAACCTGAACCAGACACGGCACTAACACAGGGTAGCTTTCATCAGGATTTATGAGCCCAGGGACCATATGTCTTGTAATTAATAATAGAACAACTGTTTGTGAGGAGAGCTTCTTTTCGTATATATATATATATGTGTGTGTGTGTGTGTGTGTGTGTGTGTGTGTAGAAGAGCAAACAATGCTCACTCTAAATCACTTGAATGCAATGTTAAGGTGCTCAGTTAGGGTCACTGTTGACATTTTAATCCTATAACACCCCCTTAATATTGTGCTGTCAGTGCTGCTGTATTTCTGTCAGTGCTTCAGTTGAAATAAAATCTCTCATTCTTCAAACCAGTCATGTTGTATTTTGCTTTATAAGGGGCCGAGTACATGTATCGTACTCCGGGATGAGTCGACCAAATCACTGTCAGCTGCGGGTTCACTGTTTTTACTTTGCACGTGGAGTGAGTCACTGTGGGAATCTTTTTTTCTTCATTCATTCTGGTTTGGACGAGGCCTTTAAAGATGCCCCTGCAAAACCAAACTAGGTCGTTTTGTTCTGTGGTGACTCACGATTCATCCCCATTATAGTAATCTTTGGGTTCAGAGGTAATTACTAAAAAAAAAAGTACAAAAAAAAAAAGTGCTCAAAGCACATCGCCAACTAATAGCCATATGCCACCGAGTTCAGCTGGTTATTTTTCAAAAGTTATTATTAACAGTTATTTCATGTAACTTCAAAAAATGTTACTTGGAAGTTATTTGCAGGAGTTTTTCTTAAAAAGAAACCCCAAACAATACTGTATAGACCCATATAAAAATAATCATTTGCCTCCTTTTCGCTTTGTTCTATATTTATATACAGTGGAGATCAAAATTAGAGAACAATTAATTAATACTTGATTTATTCTGGAATATTTTTAATTTCATTGTTCAGAATTTGATAGAATATCAGCTGTGGCTATACCACTGCTGTACTAGCATGTTTTTTTTAAATAACCAAGATACTTCAACAAAAACCTTTATTTTGTGGAGAAAAAAAAAACAGTGAGCAAAATTAGAGAACAGTAACCACTGTGTCAGAAGAGAAGATTTAAACAATGTTTTTTTTTTTTTAGGGCTATAGGATTCAAAAATGAATAGGAAGTGTAGAGGCCCTTGCTTTGAGTAACTTCAGCACATCTGCACCCACAGGACATCACTAGTTTCTCACACTGCTCTGGTTTGATCCTAGTCCATTCTGCTTACAGTCTCTTCCACAGTTCGGTAAGTGTGGTGGGTTTCTTAGCCATTACTTTGTCTCCAAGGATTTTCCAGAGATTCTCTTTGGGGTTTAGATCTGGACTCTGGGCTGGCCATTTCATTGTTTCAATATTCTTAGCTTCAAGGAACTGCTTAACCCATTTTGCAGTGTGACAGGGGGCATTGTCTTGCATGAAAATTGCGGGCTGATTGGGAGACAATTACAGTGAAGAAATTGCATATTGCCGAAGGAGGTTCATATAAACATTTGCATTCACCCATGTAGCTGTACAAGAGGCCCAACTCCTGCTGCAGAAAACTTCCCCCAAACCATGACACGTCCTCCTCCAAATCTGACTGACTTCTTTACACACTTTGGGTTCAGTCTTTCTCTAGTTTGACGCCGGACATAATGTTTCCCATTAGACCCAAATAAACTGAACTTACTCTCATCACTGCAGTGCACGATGGACCAGCTCTCCTCTGTCCACACAACGTGCTCCTCAGCAAAGGCAAGTCTAGCCTTTTCATTCTTTCGGCTGATGAGAGGTTTGGTCACTGCTGAGTGGGCTTTCAGTGCAAATTGTCTTAAACGGCGAGAAACTGTGTGCCGAGACAGAGCCTTGCCCTGTTCAGCACTGAACTGGCGAGCAATTCCAGCTGCAGTGTTGAACCGATTCCCCATTGAGAGTCTTCCCATAATCCTGTCCTCTCTGTTTTACATGGACAACCAGCCTTTTTGGGGGACTTAAATGAATCTGTGTCCTTGTAAGGTTTCAATATTCTTGAAATCACAGATTTGAACGCCCAACCCCTCTTGCAAAGGCTGAGAGGGTCATCCCTTTGGCCTTCATCTGGACAACCTGCTGTTGCAGGGTTTCAGTCACTCCCAATAACTGGGAGGTATCTGAAAGTGTTCTCCAATTTTGGTCAGAGCTGTTCTGAAGATTTCTCAATAAGGTTTTTATATTATGCTTGAGTATATATTTGAATTATGAAAAATGCTTAAAAATCTGCCCTTATATTCATGTTAGCATAACTTCAAATATATACAAGCAGTGAAAAAATTTAGCAAATTATTATAGGTTGTTCTCTAAGTTTGATCTCCACTGTGTATATATGTATATATATACATATATATATATGTATATATATACATATAGGAATATATAATATCGAATATATATTATATATATATATTATATATATATATCATAGTATAGTATATAGTATAAGTGACACTTTCTCTCTCTCCTTTGCTCTTAGACTGTCATAGATTCATCAAGAGCTGCAGCTCTGTGAATCTGTTTGACTGAGGGCGGCGCAGGATTGAGACACACACACACACACACACACAGACAGAGGTGGGGCAGGGAGGCAAATAACGGACAGGGTGACACATACACCTACAATCAGAAATAAGCGATTCTGATTCAGATATGTGCTTTAAATCTAACCAACATGAAGCAAATGAGAAAATACTGTATTATTTTCTCGAATTCACTGCTTTGTTGTCACCAATGCTGCTAACTCTCTTCATTCACTCTCTGGCTCGCTCTACCAATGCTGCTCTCTCTCACACCTGTTAGGCCAGAGAGGAGGGAAGGATTCTAAATGGTGTGTTTATAAACAGCAACAACACATCCTGCACCGTGCATACTGCAAATGTGAAATGACATCAACATATGCCAAAACACTACAGCAAGATGTATGAGTATAGAGAGAGTCTTGAGCCTCGGGTCCAATCTGTGTACCTATTTCAGCCTTGGTTTCCTTTTTTCCCCCCTTGTTTTCAGTTTTCCTTTATTTTTCTTTCTTTTCTTTGCAATAATTTTGTGACAGATGAAACAGCAATTAATAATAATATATACGATAATAGCCTTTACGGTTTAATATTGCAAACAACAAGGTAGGTGGAATAAAATAAATTACCAAACAATTCGAAGTTTGTGGCGTTTCTTGGGTCCCACATAATACAGGAAGACACAGCCCGCGACAGACAGGCCCTGTCTGCTCGTGTCATGTTGCGGATGACGAGGGGGTTTTCTGTGATTGATTGCTGGAAGGCGTGTCAGGGGCGCGAGGTAATTCACAGCAACAAATCTACTTGAGACAGGCCCCATCTTTACTAACAACATGATAACCTCCTGCTCAATTTGTGTCCGCTATCACTCAGCCGGAACAGACAGGCTTTGACACTGAAGTATTTGTAGGATTTGTGCTCTGTGGGCGCTCAGTGTCTGTCTGGGCGCGAGGGTCAGAGTGTGTGTGGGCAATGGTAGCGTTAGAGAGATCTAGTTCCAGCAGGAATCTTTTTCTTTTTCTTTTTTTTTTGGCTGTTTATTTTTTGGTTTGTGAAAGAAATCCAGACATACTTTGTTTTACTAAGGACAGCTGTGTACTTACAGTTCAGCAGACCTGACCCACTTTATGATCCAAATATTTTTCATACACATAATTCTTACAGATTTAACTTTTAAAATGGAAGGATCTCAACAGAACCCTACAGCTGAACAGAGGTACGGCGGTGACAGCCAACGGCAAAGTCTCTTTGAGCTAATTGATACAAACACTTTTTCAAAAAGTTGGCTCCCCGCTGCTTTGCATGCATAACTTACCAATGTGTCATTTACTGCAGGGGATTTTTAACAGGATGGGACAAGTCCCAAATTGTATCAAATTAAAATTCAAGCCCATTTCAGCTTATTAGCAGGATCACAACGTGTTAATGAGAAAAAAGTTTCGTCTTTTATCAGGCATCATCACATCAGCTGAACCTGATACAGTACAATTAGAGTGTAATCAAAACAGAAGAGCTGCGTAAATAAACCAGATGCGAGCTTCAAAAGAGCCTGGGGACTGTTGACATGACGCTGTGGCTACATTAAAGTCTTGTGTGTTTGGACAAGACTCAGTCCCTCCACCTAATCCAGCTCTGAACAATGAGAGCGGAGACGTTTTCTTGTCATCGGCTTCCTGAACAGCTCCGTGCCCTCTCTCCTCTTACTTCCGTTCGTGACTCACACCCAGCCTCGGCGTTCACCGCACCCACGGGGCCCTCTACAGAACGTTAACACAGCTTTCATTTCTACTCCTCACTCTGTGTTTTACATAATTTTTTAAGCAATTCACAGGTGCTCTGTGGTAATTAAATCAAACCTCATTTAACGGTTATTTAATGGTTTTTAAACACACTTATCACAGAGGAGGTGGCCGGTGCTTAACACCTTATAGAGTTGCTGCTTCCCTTTGTTCTGGGTCTAAGTGGCAGCTTCCCTTCAGATGTGAGCGGGGACTCTTGGCAGAAGAAGAACATGGCAGCGTCTCTCCACATTCCTCACCTCCAACAGTGCTATCAAATCAGCTTCCAATTATGAAGCAGGAGCCGCTGCTAAAGCACACACACACACATACGGATTTTATTACATGCAGAGAGACAGAAATAACTGCAAATAACATTACATCTCGGCCCTGGTCCTGAACAATAACTGTCTTCTTGCAGAAGAGTCAGATAAGGAAGTTGATAACGCACTAATGCCTGTACAGGAAATGCAAAAAACAGCCAGACTAGCTCTGCAAAATGATACCAAATACATAAAGCTGCACCTTTAAAGCTCATTAATTAATATGTTTAATCTCATTTGTTTCCTTTTGTTTCAAATGTTTATGCCAAGCTAAGCTAACCGGCTGCTCCTTACTAAGGTATGTAATTACCAGACATGACATTGGTATCGAGCCTATAATCTAACTTTCGGCAAGAAATATGCCAAAATACTGCTTTAAAGGATAAGTTAACCCAAAATTAAAATTCCGTCATTTTCTACCCTCCCGAATGCTGATGGAAAGTCGGATGACATATTGTATTCCGCAAAAACAACAGCCTTGCAACATTCTCCTAAACCACGGGGCTGGATGGGGACTAAAGAAATTAAACAATGGGAAACAAACATAAGACGACTCCTTACAGCTCATCCGACATAATGCAGGTCTCTGGAAGCCCCGAGATCCCAAATAGAATGCATCACTAGACTGTGCATCAATCTGGGACAAGACAATCTGTACGGAATCATTTAGTGTTTTCATTTTTATTTCTGTCGTTGTAACGTTTCAAAACAAGTCCCCATCTACGTCGGTTGTTGAGTAGTTGAAGCTCTTCAATTGTTTTGTGGACCAGGAAACTTCACCTGACTGTCCATCTACATGAGGGTGAGCAGATAACAAGTCAATTTTCATTTTTGGGGATATGAAAAATGATGATATGAATATTTTGTCTCACGTGGTGCGCTGTGACTTTGAGTTACTTCTACAATATTTTGCCTTGAAAATCAATGATGTTCTCCTCGTTATTAGAGGGAATTTTACTGTGTCAGTCAGAGAGGGACAACATTGAATTCAAAATCAACAACACCCCCTTTTATTTTACTGCGTAGTTGAAAGACTTTTTTTTTCAGTCACACCTCAAGCTGGAAGGTATAATTTATGTACCAAAGCATACAGGTACTTTCTAAGTTCTGCTACATACTGCGCCAAGGTCAACTTGTCCTCACAGAAGCAATCATGCCATGCTTCACTATGTCGAAAGCGATTCTACCCTCCTCGCAGCACGTAGACCTGTTCTTTGTTTGGCTTAGGCCTCTGAGGCTTTCGAGGCTTTCCAGTCCACTGAGATCCAGCAGAGAAAGAGCAGGTTGCCTTTCTCCAGCTCACCGGCGCTGGAGGACTGAGGTGAGAGCTGCTCCACCGCTCCGGGACAACTGACCAGACTGCGTGAGGTGTCACATCCAGACCCTCCCCGGCATCAGATCAGCAGACAGGCGGGGTGGGAGGGGCACGCAGAGGAAATGTAGAGATTGAGAGAGGGAGGGGGTCCGGAGAGAGGCCGAGAGAGAGAGAGAGAGAGAGAGTGTGTGTGTGTGTGTGTGTGTGTGAGTAGCTTTGTGTTCACAGGGGAGTGAAACTGGAGCCACAGACACACACAGAGTATCTGCTGAGACCGTCTCTGAGTATTATTTTAAACTTTTGACGCTGATTGTTACAGTGGTGAACGGTCCGGTGTGACTGTGAGAGTGAGCGAGCGAGAGAGAGAGAGAGAGAGAGAGAGCGAGAGAGAGAGAGAGAGAGAGAGAGA